>JAYESA010000005.1:144875271-144885271 GCA_036927795.1 Iris macrosiphon | reverse complement strand
CTACGAGGCTGCTTCAGGAAATATGATTTAGGATGAGAGTATACTCAATCACAACAAGGAAATTTTTGATCTTACAATGCTATCCAAAATAATTGCTTCCTTTAGAATTTTACTGTCCTTCCGTGATGATATTGTATCTATTACCTTAATTAATTCTTTTCGATCTGTCTTCCGGATATCGCCGAAAACTAGGTCTTTGATATTAGGAGCAGCAGCTCTAGAGAGGTCTGCCACCTCTCGACCTAACGAAAAGACATCTGGAGTTCCTCCTATATCTCTTGTTCATGTGGCAGTATCTGTGACTTTTGGGGTTCCTCCTCCTCCACTTATTTAGAGGATTGTCCTAGCTGTGACAAACAACCTTCCACCACCACCGACACCGATCCCCGGAGGTATGCCCACTGATGGGGCACAAATATTCGTACTGATCCAAGGCATGTTAGAAGCTCAGAGAGTGATAGAAGAAGCTCAGCGTGTTCAAGCTGAGGCTCAGAGGGTGCAAGCAGAGGTGCACCAGGCACAGACAAAGCTGATGAGAGAGAGCATGGAGAATGCTCATCAGGTGGCTCTCCAAGCTGTGGAGAGAGTAGCACGACAACCGCAGCATCCTGGCCAGCAGCACCAGAGGCCAGGTACTATAGTAGACTTCAAAAGGATGATGCCTTGAGAGTTCAAAGGCACCGAAGGAATACTTTACGCTGACAAATGGCTAGAGGACATAGAGAGAAACTTGCGTTTGGCACAGATTTTGGAGATTCTTCAGATCGAGGCCACTAGCAGTCAGATGTTTGACATCGTACTGACATAGTATTGTACAATGCCGAGACTCACTGATGGAGGACTTACTTGGGAAGACTTCAAGGAACTCTTCAAGAATTTTTTTTTTCTTGACGTAGCTTTGGGAGCATTGGAAAGTCAGTTCCATGACTTTGTCCAAGGAAGCATGTCAGTCGACGAATACGCTGTAAAGTTTTGTCATTTGAGTCGATTCTCACCATTGATGATTCAAGACCTAGGAGACATAGCCCAAAAATTCAGAAAGGGATTGAATAAAGAGATCAAGTCTCGTACTTCGGGATGACGCACTGTTACATTTGAGGATATTCTGATGGATGCCCAGATTGCTGAAGATGACTTGGACCTCAGGCCTAAGAGAGGACACGACACTTCTGGAGGAACAAGTGGTAACATAGGACCGGCCAAGCGCCCACACTTTCAGCAACAACAGAGACTGTACCAGCAGCAGCATCAGCAGCATCAGACACCAGTTCGAGGACACATCCAGCAACAGCCACAGAGACATAATCAGCCCGTTGCCCAGTGTGCGTATTACGGGAAGATAGGACATACTAGAGATAATTATAGGAAGATATTGGGTACATGCTTATCCTGTGGATAATCAGCACATCATCTTAGGGACTGTCCATCTATTCAGACTCGTCAGGGTGGAACAGCCGCTCAGAGAGGCCCAGCCAGAGTACCTACTGTACCGGGAGGCCAGCAGAGGGGACCTCCACTTCCACCATAGTACCAGAGGTTTACTCAGAACCAGTCACAATAGAGAGGAGCACCACAGGGACGCACATACGCCATGATGATTGAGAAGGCCGAGCCAGCTGGAGACAAAATTTCAGGTTCAGTTTCTCTCGATTCTATTCCAGCACTTACATTATTTGATTCTGGTGCTTCCCAAAGTTTCATATCTGTATCTTATGCTCTTAAACACCATTTACAAATGGAACCATAGATAGGACTTGCAAGATCATGACTGAAGAAGGTATTATCCTAGTTCATGATTATTGCAAGGAGCGGAGAGTATCATTGGGAGGCCGAGAGTTGAGCGTGAGTTTACTCGTCATGCCACTTCCGGGATATAATATTTTGCTTGGAATGGACTGGTTGAGTAGGCATCATGCTATTATAGATTGTCACGGAGGCAGAGTAATATTTTGACCACCAGGAGAACCAGAGTTCGAGGTCGCCAGAGGAGCCGCGAAGCAGAGTAGAGGAACTTTTTAGGGAGCCAGGAAGGAAGAAGAGGAGTTACAACATCCTCTGATAGCAGAGTTCCTGGATATATTTCCAGAGGAGTTGCCAGACTTGCAGCCAGACATAGATGTTGAATTCTCTATAGTCTTGGTTCCAGGAGCAGAGCCTATTTCATAACACATCTATAGAGTCAACAATAGCGAGCTGGCAGAACTGAAGAAGCAAGTTAAGGAGCTGTAGGACAAAGGTTTCATTAGATCCAGTTCATCGCCATGGGGAGCTCCGGTATTATTTGTACCGAAGAAGAACGGCACAATACGCATGTGTATCGATTATAGAGCTCTGAACAACCTCACTATCAAGAATAAATATCCACTGCCGAGGATAGATAATATTTTTAATCAATTGAGCAGAGCGAAGGTATTTTTAAAGATAGACTTGAGGTCAGGCTATCACCAGTGAAGGTGAAGAAGGAAGACATACCGAAGACAGCTTTTTGGACCAGATATGGCCAGTTTGAATTCATGGTAATGCCGTTTGGTTTAACCAATGCACCAACAGTATTTATGAACTTGATGAACAAGATATTCCACCAGTACCTTGACAACTTCGTAGTGGTGTTCATCGATGACATTCTAGTGTATTCGAAGACCCCATAAGAGCACGAAGAGCACCTGAGGATGGTCTTGGAGACTCTCAGGAAAGAGGAATTATACGGGAAGCTTTCAAAGTGTGAGTTCTTCCTTGACAAGGTTGAATTTCTTAGACATATGATAACGAGTGACAAAATTTCAGTTAACCTAGAGAAGATAGAGGTAGTAGAGTCATGGGCTACCCCCAGTTCAGTAGCTGAGATCAGGAATTTTCTTGGACTAGCAGGATACTATAAGAGGTTTGTATAAGACTTCTCAAAGATTACAGAACCAATGACTAGGCTGACGAAGAAAGATGTAGATTTTGCTTGGACAGAGGAATGTCAGGCCGCGTTTGATAACCAGAAGAAGATATTGACAACAACTCCAGTTTTGACGTTGTCGCCAGGGATAGGTGATTTCACTATCTACAGTTATGCTTCAGGAAAAGGATTGGGTTACGTTCTTTCGCAGCACGGAAAACTAATTACCTATGCTTCAAGACAATTATGCCCTCATAAAAAGAACTACCCTACCCACGATTTGGAGTTAGCAGCAGTTATCTTTACTCTAAAGCTATAGAAACACTATCTGTACGGAGAGCGTGTAGAAATCTTTATGGACCACAAGAGCTTGAAGTACATATTTACACAAAAAGTGTTGAACATGAGGCAGAGAAGGTGGTTAGAGTTGATGAAAGACTTCGATATCTCATTACAGTACCACCCAGGAAAGGCCAACGTAGTCACCGATGCCTTGAGCAGGTATCTGATGGCAATATACTTGACTACATATAGATATTTATTAGCCGATCTTGAGAGCTTGAGAATTAAAGTGCTAGTTCTAGGTGTTGAGATTCCGATGTAGGGATTACATATACAATCAGAGCTGATGGACAAAATTAGAGGTGCACAGTATGATGATGAGACTATGAGGAGTATCAGGGCACAAGTTCAGACAGGATTGACAGATGACTTTACTATTGCGGATGATGGATCTTTACGACATGGCACAAGGATGTGTATGCCAAGTGGATAACTGCACGAAGAGGTTTTACAGAAGGCACATCACTCTCGGTACTCGATGTATCCCGATGCCAACAAGATGTATCGAGATTTTAGAGAGCACGTATGGTGGTATGGTATGAAGAGCGAGGTATCACGCTTTGTATCCCGATGTTTAGTGTGCAAGCAAGTAAAGGAAGATCGACAGAGTCTAGGTGGATTGCTTCAACCTTTGCCCATTCCAGAATGGAAGTGGGAGCACGTAATTATGGACTTTGTTTCAGGGCTTCCACATTCTCCAGGAGAAAAGGACGCAATTTGGGTCATCGTGGATAGGTTGACCAAATCAGCCCACTTCTTACCATTCAAAGTAGATACATCGACAGAGAAGCTAACAGAGATGTACGTGCAACAGATTGTCAGATTACATAGGGTTCCTGTGAGTATCGTCTCAGATCGGGATAGTCGTTTTATTTTCTATTTCTGGAGGAGTCTGCAGGCTAGCTTGGGCACTCAGCTCAAGTTCAGTATCGCGTATCACCCTGAGACAGATGGGGAGTCTGAAAGGACTATTCAGACTCTTGAAGATATGCTACGCACTTACTTTTTAGATCTCGGAGGTTCTTGGGAGGATCATCAATACCCGATAGAGTTTGCTTATAATAACTACCAGGCCAGCATTGAGATATCATCATTCGAGGCTTTATATGGACGAAGGTGTCGTACACCATTATCTTGGGATGATGTCGGAGAAAGAGCATTGTTAGGACCAAAAATGGTCGTGGATGCAGCAAAAAAGGTAAAACTCATCATAGACAGATTGCGAGTGGCACAGAACAGACAGCGACATTGGGCCGATAGCCACCGTAGACCCCTAGAGTTCCAGGTATAGATTTTATTATTTTGGTTTGTGATTATTTTGTTTTAGATTGCGTGTTAAGACTGTTTGATTTAGGTTGGTGATTTGGTATTCCTACGAATTTTTTGACACGGGGCACGATTCATTTTGGTAGAGGCAAAAAGTTTAGTCCACGTTATATCAGACTTTTCGGTATTCTTGCAAGGGTCGGTGCAGTGGCCTATAGACTGGACTTGTTGCCTGCTTTAGATGGAGTACATAATATGTTCTACGTGTCGCAGCTGAGACGGTACGTGGCAGATCCTAGTCATGTACTAGATTACTCAGAGATCGAGGCTGGACCAACTCTCTGTTATCCCGAATAGCCCGTGGAGATCTTGGATCGTAGAGAGAAGGTATTGTGGAACTAGACTATTCCTTTGGTTCGTGTTGCATGGAGACATCACTCTCTAGGCGAGTCAACCTGGGAAAGAGAGGACGAAATGCGCGAGCAGTATTCGTATCTCTTCGAGACTTGAGGTATAATTCTTTGTTTGATTGTTTGTTCTTGTGCTAGTTTATTTCAATTTTGAGGACAAATTTTTTTTAAGGAGGGTAGACTTGTCACTACCACATTTCAGAATAGGAGTATTTTCGTCTTTTAATTTAATATAATAATATATTGCGTAATATTTATATATTATTTATAGTATTTCTTAAATGCATGAGTTAGTGAACTGGACCTAGAAATCCACTAGATGAGCCCCTGACCAAATTATAGGACTATGGAAATTAATTAGCATTTTTAATATTTAATATAAAGGATTATATTTAATTGCTGTGATTTTATTTGATTGTTGTACCTTACCATTGCTTCGGTATTAGGAGCACTACACTAGCTTTTGTCTTCCAACAAATTTTACACTCTTGTCCTAGACGTGCAATCTTCTACTTTGATCCATGTATAACTCATAAATATGGCCTATTGTGCTTTATTTTAGCCGCAAATATTCGTCGCAAACAATTATATTTAATTTCAAATAAATCCAACTTTACATCTTTATGCATTTCAATCAGAATTGGAGACACAATCTTGACCCTTTTTTAGCAACCCAAATTATGATAATATTCTATTATGAGTCTTCTATATTCATGACACTTATGTCCCACCTAATTTTAACCCTATGTACTTCCAATTAATTTTAGAACACCATTTATATTAATTTTAATTAAATTGGTTTAAAGACCCAACTTGACCCAAAACTAGATCCAGCACCAAACCAGACCTCCACTCACACCCTCAAGACTCATACTAAACACCATACACCCTTTTTAGCCACTACATCACACCAAATATGGTATTTTCTCTTATTTAATCTAAAAACCCTACTTTATACAATTTTCTAATTATTGGGAACCTTTATACAAAAGTTTATTGA
This sequence comes from Iris macrosiphon, assembly GCA_036927795.1. Classification (NCBI taxonomy): domain Eukaryota; kingdom Viridiplantae; phylum Streptophyta; class Magnoliopsida; order Asparagales; family Iridaceae; genus Iris; species Iris macrosiphon. The sequence continues at coordinate 144,879,369 of JAYESA010000005.1, read as the reverse complement.
GGTGTCTACACCACATTGGACACAACACATGAAGAAGCACCATTTTCTTCATTGATCGGTCATGTTAATTTTCTCCATGATCTTGGAGTGTGCATTCAACATACTTTCCCCTCATCAGATCCTAGCCATCCATTTTCAAACAAAACCATCCTAGCCCTTTAAATATCTACATGTAGAAAGCCAAACCCAAATCCCAATGAGTGGTTGACCGGCCCAACTTCCTAGGTCAACCTCAAACCTTCTTTTTTACATACATATATATTATCTTTTCCTTATATTTTTATCCCCATCAATTTAACCTAGCCGACTTCTTCACCATCTCCCTCTTCCTGTACATGCCTCCACCCTCATCCTTGTTCGCCTGAACAGCACAGCCGACCGTCGGATCTACCGTAACCCGCCTGTCAGCCCTTCCTCCAGTCCACCGACCGCCAGAGTCGATCCCCACTGAACCGCCAGCACTACCGACTCCATTCACCATCTCCTCCATCACCCTCATCCCTGGATCCTGACTCGCCTGACATCACCGGACCCGACTCGCCTGAGATCCTGCCACGGCCATCCATCATCCCGACCTCGCCGACCGCCTACTCCGAGCAACACCCTGCCTGAACGACCCCTTCCCTCGACGAACAGTAGCACCTCGACGAGTCAACGAACAGCAGCACCTCGATGACTCAATGAACCCGACCCTGCTGAACCGACAGGACAACAGCCGTCTAAACCCCGTAGCATGTCAGAGCAGACCTCGCTGGAGATAACACATCCTCATTAACTTCCCTCGATGACAGGACTCGCCGGATTCCCCTCGACCCGTACACGACCCAGTCTTCCCTCACGACTCGACATCGAATACTCCCTCGTGCATGTGCACGCCGAGGCCAAGGTGCGACGTATTTCTCTTGTAATTTTGTTCATGTGTGAATGATGTTAGGATGTTAGCGTGTCGTATTGTGATAAGTTTATTAGATATTCATTGCGAGACCATGCAATAAATCTAAACTCTATTGCGTATGCGTACGCATAAGTGTATATTATTCAATTTAGTATATATATATATATATATATATATATATATATATATATATATATATATTGTAGGAATTAAATGCTAATACTAGTTATGACTATATATGTATATATATACTGTATGCCCCTAGTGTTAATTATGGATATCCTATATTTACTATGTGACCCTGAATATTGTGAGTTGACTGCCTTATGTACACTGACGTACTGGCGAAACATATGTTAGTGTTTGACTGTCTAATTATGCACCGCATTTGAGGATGTGACACCCGTGCATCTAGACGCACACTTGACCCTGTTAGATGACAAGTAGCACCCTTAGCGTAGTCTCTGAGTTCAGTGTACTTATGATTGTGTGTATGTTAGTGTATCGACTGATACAATATTATCATTAAATAATATTTATAGGACTGTTAGATTATTCAGATAAGACCTCGGAAATAGGACATTGGTATTTCCAGCAGAGGACCACAGACGAGTACATTCTCTGACAGTTTTTATTATATTGATTATCTCTATGATTTTAGTTGTTTAGTGTATATGATGCTGACACTATGTATAACACGAGTTAGCATCATCGAGATCGATCATGAGGAGTCATAATTAGAATCTTTCGTGCTAGCTGGGGACGGGGAGATATTAGTAGATTATGTGATCATACCCCAACTCTACATGAATCATAGCTCACCCATATCTCACGTCGGTACAGCCTGACCATTACATGCCTCATAGTCTGTTACATGTGATTAGCCTGACTATTGCTCATATCATAGCTATCCGGATGGTTAGCCTAACCTTACATGAATTATAGCTAATCATATGTAACAAGCCTGATTAGTCTTAAGCCTCTCACATAATATGTTGATGTTTTACATACTTAGCTAGATAGTCTATACATGAATCTCTAGTTTATTTATCTAGCATTTCTCTATGTTCTAGTTACTGTTCTAGCATTCACTATATTCCAGTTCATTGTTCTAGCATGCACTTGTATTATGTTCATTGCTAGTTGTATAATTGATGATAACATATGCTCCAGTATTTCTCATTTCTAATATTTCATTATTCCAATATTATTTAACGCCAGTATTTATATCCATCTTGTATTTTTTTACACTGTATCATAGTTTTTGTTAATATATGTGGAACTGCTGTTAGTGCTTCTACTTCGCTCCAATCCTGACTGGATATTTTTTCTAAATGGATCTTGAGGATTTCTGTCCTACACATTATGGACCAGGTATAGACGCAGACTACACACCAGAGATATTAGAGGAGTCTATTCCATTATAGGAGACACTACCTGCAGCTATTTAGACATCATTTATTTTATGCATTTGAGACTTATTTTCAGGTTTATTTTGTCATGTTGAGACTTATGAGGAGTTTAATTTAAGACTTGTGGAGACTTTCTTTTATGTTGGACAGCTAGACTGTAGTTTATCTCAATTTTGAGACCATTGTGTTTGACTATGTCATTACTTTTTAATCTTTTATCGTGTCATTTATATTCTTATAGTTATTGTGATTGAGTATATATTATGAGCTAATGAGAGAAGTTTTTTCCTCCGTATGAAGTTGATATCATTGACAAGTTGTGAGTTATGATAGTATTATAGAGACCTAGACATCATTCTACCGGCGATTCTGCAGCCTAGCTGCAGACGTACCCATGACTCATGCCCAAATTCTGAGTGCGGGTCATAAAAACTAAGCTTGGCGTTTGTAATTCCTGCTGCTCCGGTTATCTATTGTTCCAATATTGGTGCAACTTGCTCTGTTCCAATCCTATCTTCCATTCACGCATGAAGCATGTTGCGATTGGTTATCATTTTATTCGGAATCAAGTACAAAGTGGAGCTTTAAGTGTCACCCATGTATCCTCAGTTAGCTTATATCTTGACCAAGTCTCTTTCGTGCACCCGATTTCAACTTTTGACGAACAAGATTAGACTCTCCATAGGAGCTCCATCTTGAGGGGGCATATTAGGAAAGTTAATTTAGTAATTCCTTAATTAGCTATTTCTATTCTGGAATTACCTTATTAGAGAAATTAATTAATTTATTTATGTTGGAATTATTTAGTTTGTTTCCTATTTTTATTTGTGTAGAATTTAAATTTACAACAAATTTATAAATAGGTAATTAGCTAGATTTAGAATAATTGAGAAATATCTAACTTGAGAAACCCTTGTGGCTACCGGAAAGAGACATAAGACCATGGATAGTGGCAGAAGATCAATGGATCGAGTTTTGGGGGTATATTATTTCTTACATTTATAAATGGTAGAAGTTGGGGAACAGTGGGCCCAAAAGACATGCAATGTAGCTTGCACAAAGTCTCTAAAGTTACACCGAGCATTTAAAAAAAATTTGAGAAATCTTTTCAATCTCCATAGTTATGTAATGAGCATTTTCAAATAAAAAATTTAGAAATTCTGGGAAAGCCAATGTAGTTTCCGATGCCTTGAGCAAGATGTATTTTCAATCTCCATAGCTATATTTTTGACGTAGGATCGGTATTTGTTGGATGACGTGGAGAGCTTGGGCATTGAGATGGTAGTTCCTGCTTTTGCTATGTATATGTGAGGGTTGCAGATACACTCAGAATTGATGGACAGGATCAAGACAGCCCAGTATGAGGATGTATCTCTGAGGAGCATCAGAGCTCAAGTGAGAGCAGGATTGGAGGATGATTTCACCATTGCTGAGGATGGTTCTTTATGGCATGGTGCTAGATTGTGTGTGCCTAGTAGGGAGCTGCATGAGAAGGTGTTACAGGAAGAGCATTTCTTTCGGTATTCCATACATCCAGGTGCCAACAAGTTGTATCGGAATATATGAGATAGTGTGTGGTGGTATGACATGAAGAGGAAAGTGGCATAGTTTGTATCCAGATGCTTAGTGTGCCAGCAGGTAAAAGCCGAGAGGCAGAGGCCAGGCAGTTTACTTCAGCCATTAACCATTTCAGAGTGGAAGTGGGAGCATATTACTATAGATTTTGTGTTCGGACTTCCACGTTCTCCAAGAAAGAAAAACATGATTTGGGTCATCGTTGACAGGTTGACC
>JAYESA010000005.1:144696564-144875171 GCA_036927795.1 Iris macrosiphon | reverse complement strand
AGTTATATATACTAATACCAAACATACATATTATAGATTCTAACTACTTATTTATTCATATACTAACTATAACCGTAAACCAAATACTTAAACTCCATGCCAAACCCAAAACCCAACTAACAATACTACTAGCTAACTATCTATAAACCAATTACCTTGATACCTTGCTAACCCAATTTCTCAAATACCCAATACCTCAAAACCCAACTAAACAATACTGAAACTAAAAGCTGAAATCTCTGATATTGCGCGATATTGTGCATTCTCCTACTGAATGCAGTGGCTCCCCGAGCCTCCTCCATGTTGTGCTGCAAATGCTGATGTTGTCGTAGCCTGCTGCGCTCATTGCACACGCGCTATTGCTGCAGTCTGTTGCTGCTGCTGCTGCATGAGCGCTGCTGCGGCGCTGCTGCTGCAGTCTGCTGCTGTTGCAGCCTGCTGCTGCTGCTACACGCGCGCTGCTCCTTGCACACGCGCACATAGAACCATAAGCGCACACACACACACACACATACATATATATATACTCCTATATATATATATATATATATATATATATATATATATATATATATATATATATATATATATATCAACCTCTATATATATATACTCTCAACTATATATCTATAGTCATATATATACAACACACACACAAACACAACCTCAACCTCAAACACAACACACTTATATATACGTCTATGAATATAACTCTATACATATATATATACACTCACATATAGATATATGGACACATACACATATATTCAAACATATCTATGTATTTACATATACACATACATACATACATACATATATCTATCAAGTATCTCAATCTCTCTCTCTCTCTCTCTCTCTCTCTCTCTCTCTCTCTCTCTCTCTCTCTCTCTCTCTCTCTCTATATATATATATATATATATATATATATATATATATATATATAGACATAATACACAAAACTCATATCATAATAGCTATATCTCTCATACACAAACACATATAACAACATGCCACCAACACTTATATACATATACATTTATCTATATTAATACTCTCATCTATGCTTTTATATATATATATATATATATATATATATATATATATATATATATATATATATATATATATATATACTCTTACACACAAAATCACAAACACACACATGCATATACACATATAAACACTAGTACACATATATATATATACCAACACATATATATATATATATATATACATATACATATACATATACATATACATATACATATACATATACATATACATATACATATATATACACTATAGACACACATATAGACAAACACAAGGACTTAATCATATACACTATTATATACATATATATATTACATAAATATCATATAGATATATAAATACACATGCACAAATAGGAAAGAGGACAATAAACCAAACATGTGGAGTGCACTGCACCGTATCACACTAATTCTATGATACGCTTGCGATACGGCTCCAACACACAACCAAACGTATTCCGGAGGACACGAGCAAGTCTAAAATACTAATTATGAAATATATGAACCATAATTAGATCTACTACGTGTCAGTGTCAAGAATTGATGTGCACAACTCCCCGTGTCGGAGGAAACCCCCAAAATTAACCCGTTTTGTCAAATTGACGAGATACGGCCCACATGTATCCAATTTTGGACACAACACTAGTCACAAAAAAGCAATAATATGTCAATTTGATCTATTAGACTATATGACAAACACTACATGTGTCAATCTCAGAATTCTTCCAAAATTGACACCAAATTGTACATAACTTCCACCATAGGTCTCCTATGAACCTAAAACCAATTCCTATGGGTAGCCTATGCATGTGGGTTGGTTTCTCATGGTTATATCTCATATTTAGAACCTAATAAAAGAGATAAAACTAAAATGTACCTATTGGGAGATGGATTCCCAATAAAAAATCCCTAAAATTGAAAGTAGCTCCTCCTTGTAGATCTTGGCCTCCTCCTTCTTGATTCTTGCTTTCTTCTTATAGATCCTTGTATTGAAGAATAGGGACTAAATTTAGGTGAAAATTTGGTGAGGAATGGTGAGGAAATGAAGAAATTAGGAAAGAAAAAAAATATAGATCTAAATGGAATGAACAAAATAAAATGAGAGACACTCTCTCTCATCCTCTAATGGCTGCATAAACCCTCTCCCAAGCAATATAAAATATCCAAAACATCCTTTGGGGCCTATCATAAAGAAATAATTAAGGAGAAAAGGTTCTAGTCTAATGGTTTCACGAATTAATCCATCTTCCTAATCCATGGGCCTAATTTAATGGGCTCAATCTAAACTAATTTAAATGTTGGGTTCATACAACTAATAAATTGGTTAGGTCCACTACACAAGTCCAAAATAAATACTACATCTAATCAAATAATAAATAATATAATAAATAATTAATTACTCATGCACAATATTAAATACAACACTCCTAAAATAAAATACCCGTGTCAATTACCAAACTACCCTTAATTGAAAATGTGAGGGTGACAGCGCCCTTGGCCAAATGCATGAACTTGAACGAATAAAATTTCACTAAGTCCAAAAAGATTTCATGCGGCCAAGTGTGTATGCGGCCAAGAGGAGTATGCGGTCTTGTTGTCTATGCGGCCAAGATCTATGCGTCCCTCTCCTTTTGGACGCATAACTTCTGACTGACTTGGCACCACTTTTCATAAAAAAAATTCTTCTGACACACTTTTATCACATGTCATATCAGTCACTTTTCTAACTTTACATGCACTTATTGTTTGTAACATCACACGTTTTCCGAAGTATGGACTTTGCTCGGTCTATGCGACCTTGACCCTATGCGGCCTTAACCTTATGCGGCCTAGACCCTATGCGGCCTTGACCTTATGCGGCCTTGACCCTATGCGGCCTTGACCTTATGCGGCCTAGACCCTATGCGGCCTTGACCTTATGCGGCCTTGACCCTATGCGACCTCGACGTTATGCGGCACCTGGCTATGCGCCTTTGCTCCTATGCGCCTATTATTTCTTACATACTTTGGACACTTACTTGGTTTAATATTGATATTGATTGAATGATTGTGATGCTATGTGTTAACTTAAAAGTGACTTGTATGACCCAAATGTGACCATGTGATGAATGACTAAGCATGTGGCATGAGCCTATAGATATGGCCCTATATGTACTTATTTGTTGATTATGCTACTTTTCCTGGATTACCTTATTATATGTTGGACAGAATAAGGGGCGTAGTTCAACTCGAGGGAGGGTCTGCAATTTTGGTCCTTGTTTGATTTAAGGATAGTGGATCTGATCTCTGGGGGGGGTCCTCGCACTACTATTATTTTATCTATCGATATAATAATATGACAAATTAATGTCACCATCATTTGACGGTCCTATCATGAATACATTGCCACTTGATAACTTGACTATAACCTTGACACTAGAACTTGTTCCTGCCCTGACTATTGTATCCGTGTTGATACACTTGATCGCACCAAGAGTGCTACTTGATATATAGTGAGTCGTCGTGCTACATACGCATGCTACGTGATATATGTAATTATTTTCTTGCACAAATCTGGTAGTTGGACAGTGACTTTAGCCGTGGCTATATAGTATTGATTATTGCATCACACTTGGGTGAATCCAGATTTAACTTTAAAAGACAATGTGGATTCGTATCAAGAGTGCTAGTACTTAAAGTATGACATTTAGGAAAGAATGTTCATGTGACCATGACATGAGATTCTAAATCACCTAGGGTTAACTAGGCAACTTAATTTGTAGAGCATTAGGAGGGAACGATATCTCGAGATCATGCATGTTAAACCACCCTAAGTTAGCTGGGAGTAAAGGCTGGCCACCATAGATACTGTATATCACTCGCACTAGTGGAGTGTAGTATCTGAATTATTTGAATGTCGAGCCAATGCCTTTCCTATAAAAAGCATGGAACTGCTACTGATCATTAAATTTGCTCAGAGCCCTTGAAAGGGTGTCACTACCACATTTTCTAGGGAAGGGTATTTTAATAATTTTATAATTAATTAAATATTGTGCTTGATAATAATTATTTGTTGTATTATTTAATTATTGTTAGATGTTATTTATTTATTTTGGACTTATGTTAGTGGACCTAACTAATTTAGTTTAGACCCATGGACCAACATGAATTAATTGTTAGAATTTAGCCAATTTAGAAAGCCTATTGTTAAGGAGATGGATTAAATTAATTAAACCTTTAGACTAGAAGCTTTCCTCCTTAATTATTTCTTCGTGAGAGTCCCCAAGGGGTATATTGGACAATTTATGGTAGCTTGAGAAAAGGGAAAGGGGGGCGGCCTATATAGAGAGGGGGAAATCATTTCTTTCTCCTCTTTTCATTTGGAAACTAGATCTAGAATTTTTCTCAACCAAATTCCTTCATTCCCACTTCATTTCCCTACCAAATTTCATCCCAATTCTATCATTGGAGGCTAGTGGAGCAAGAATCTAGAAGGAGGAAGCAAGAATCTATAAAGAGGAGAAAGGATCTACAAGTTGGAGGCTAATTTTATCACATTTGGTGGTTTCATTAGAAATCTATCTCCCAATAGGTACAATTCAGTTTTTTCTCTTAATTTAGGTTCTAAATCTGAGATTTAACCATGGAAAATTAACCCATATGCATAGGCTACCTATATAATTTGGTTTTGTGTTCATATGAGGCCTATTGATAAAGTTATAGTGCTTTTTGTGTCAATTTTGGGAAAATTCCGAGATTGACAATTGTTGTGTGTGTCAATTGGTCCTATAGATCAATTTGGCATGTGCTTGTGTGTTTGGGGCTAGTGTTGTGTCCACAATTGGGTACGTGTAGGTCGTATCCCAATAATTTGGTGATATGTATTAATTTGGGAGTTTTTCCTCTGACACGGGACTTTGTGCATGTCATATTTTGACACAGGCACGTAAATTTGTATTTGACTCTTCGTGTTGTTCAAAAATAATATATATGACTTGTTCGTGTCCTTCGGGGTACGTTTGGATGTGTGAAGGACTCGTGTCACAAGAGTATCCTAGATCTAGTGGGATACGGGGTGATACGATCCATGTGGTTGTGTAATTTAATTTTTAGATCTATTTCTCTTATCATTGTGATGTAAAATTTTATATATATATATATATATATATATATATATATATATATATATATATATATATATATATTATTGTGTAATTATATTTATGTAATATTGTGTCTTAGATCTATGTATCTATGTATGTACTATAAGTGTATATATATTGTTAGGTGGCTATTCTTCTAATTGTAAGTAAAATTATATATATTAGTATGTATAGATATGCATATATTCAATAGATAATTATATGTTGTTATATTCCTATTTATGTAATGTGTGTGACATATTATTGTATGATTATGTATAGGTAAACATATATGTATGGTCATATATATATATATATATATATATATATATATATATATATATATATATATATATATATATATATATATATATGTTACCATGTATTTATTATGTACATATTCTATATGGTGGTGACTATATATATATATATATATATATATATATATATATATATATATATATATATATATATATGATACTATAGTGTAATATGTAATATTATGTACATATAGGTATATCTTATAAGTATAAGCTATATGTATATGTAATTAGATATGGTGTTATGTATATGCATATGTTACTACATATATATATGCAAATGAGGAGTAGGAGTGTATGTATATTTACATGTAGTAATTGCATGTATTAATAAATATATATATATATATATATATATATAATATTTTTAGCGACAACGGCAAAGGCGACAGCAGCAAAGTCGCAACAACAACAACAGCAGCCGTTATAGCAGGCAACGGCAGCAAAGGCGACAGCCGCAGCCCGTCGCCAAAGCATCAGCAGCAGGAATATTCAGCAGCAGCGGCGACAGCAGTTTAGCGACGGTCGTAACCCGTCGCCAAAGCAGCAGCAGCAGGAACAGTCAACAGCAGCAGTGACAGCAGATTAGCAATGGAGCAAAACTGTCACTAAATGGACAGCGTATCAGAGTATCAGAGGAGTTGCCTATCCTAGAGGAGATCCTACCTGCCTGCACTTAGATTACTCTTTTCCTGTATTATTATTTTAGACTGAGACTGAGTTGTATTATTATTTTGTGACTCTTTGAGGTCATCTAGACTCAGGACTTGTGTTGTACTTATTTATGTTTGGCTTATGATAGAACTCTTTATTTCCATTTTTCATCGTACCCATTTCTTTCATATAGCTTGTGATTGAGTATATTTATAGAACTGTGGATTTATATTATCATTGTCCTCCGTACGGAGTTGAGACTATTGACAGGATATATTATGTTTGAGACCTAGACAGTGTTCTACCGCCGATGCTGCGGTGTAGGCTGGACGTACCCACGACTCATGCCCAAATTCCGGGTGCGGGTCGTGACAGTTCATCTCTGTTTTTAGTGACAGTTGACAGATTTCTATAATAGATATTTATATAGATATATAAATATATATATATATATATATATATATATATATATTGGTATATAAGTGAATATATTCTTAAATTACTAATTTTATTGTAGTATAAGTATAAGTAGTATAGCATATGTATATTACGGGTAGTTAGTATAAACAAGTTTGGGGTATTACCTTGAGATACCAAGGTAAATACCAAGGTAATTGGGAATACCCAAGGTATAGAGTTTGGGGTATCAAGATTATGGTTTTATGTTGTGATACCAAGTTGGTTCAAAACCAAGGTACCTTTTTGATGTTTGTCTTTAAGATTTTATTTAATATTATTGTTTTGGCAATTGTATGTGATAATTTACCTATAGATTTACGTATCCAGAGATACGGTATCTAGTATTTAAGATATGGGTTTTGTGACTTAGACTTTAGTATTTAAACCCAATGTCCTTGTGTAGACTTTTGCAACATAGAATTAGCCAGTTGACCATAGTTTGACCATGGTTGACCATAATTTGTCTTAGGGTTGACTTAGTTTGACTTTTGACTTAGAATTGACTTGTTGACCTAGAAGCTGACTAGTTTAACTTTTTTTTTTTCCAGAATCTTGTATTGATGTTATTTCCCTATCTAGGTCTTTGAGGCACCGTATCAGACATCTGTGAGGCTATTCATTGGACTTCAGGCGAGTACATTCTCTGATAGTTTCTCGTTTATGATATCCTCTATATTCATTGTATTTATAGTAGATATCCATGTTTCTTGACACGATGGTTAACGGATTGGTATATCTGGATCTCATCATGAGATATTATTCCTTATATATGGTATATCTTGTGCAAGTCTTATTTTATTGATTATCTTGTGCATGTACAGACACTGATTCTCGGGGAGATTTGCTACCTTCCTAGAGAATCCCGTGCCATAGCATACCATGGTTGGAGCTATTATACCAGTCGGGGTGGGGAGTACTTTAGTGTAGATATGTACCCTCCTTGTGTATGTCTTGTTCCTTGTGAGTGTTGATCATACACCGCACGTATGATCAGCCAGGCCATTATACTCTTGTGCAAGTTTCCAAGCCGATCACATGTTAAAGCTAGTACTCACACACTTAGACATTAGTATTCATATTTATTGTCATATTATTCATTCTTGTATTTATTCCAGTATTTTCTTATTATGTATCTCTTGTATCTATTATGCATCTTGTATATTTACATATATTTACTGTTACATAGTTTTTATCATTGATTAGAACTGCTGTTAGAGATGTACTCTGCTCCTTTCCTGACTGGATATATTTTTCCCAGATGACACTGAAGACTGGTACCCTACATATTATGGACCTCATGATGTTGTGGGTTTAGAGTCTGAGACCCTGGTTCAGGAGGGACTTATCCCGACTGAGGTAGATGACCCGAGTTTAGTAGCTTCGTAGTATTTATTGTACTGGATTTATCTCCAGCTTATTTGTTAGTATTCTTCCAGACTCATTGATGTATTATTTTACACTCATGAGTTGTATGTGACTATTCTATTCTTTATCATATTTGTGCTCGTTCCATCTTAGATCTTTGATTGAGTATATTGGTATTGTTGGTGGTTCTTTATATTTCTAGATAGATTACCCAGACAGCGTTCTACCGCCGATTCTGCGGCGTAGGCTGGGCGTTGTTTCTGACTTGTACCCTTACACCGGGTGTAGGTCGTGACACATTTTTAGTGGTGGTCCATTATCACTACCACGTTCCGAAAACAGGGGTATTTTTGACTTTTTATAATATTTAATATTATGGTAGTTATAATTAAGTAATTGCATGATAAGCATTTTAATTTAAATAATTATGTGAGATGTGTAATTAAATATATAATTATATACAGTATTCATTTGTGTTTGAGCTGGTAGACTTGACCTAAAAACCAGTAGATGAACACCTGTCCGAATTATGGAATTTCTGTATTTAATTGTTTTATCTAGAATTTATTTATTGGAGATTGTAATTAATTACCGTAATTTATTTTAATTATTGCGCATTGCCTTTGCTTCAATAATTGGAGCACTATCCTAGCTTTTGTCTTCCAACAAATTTCACAATCTTGCCCTAGACATGCCCGCCTTCTATTCTGCTATTTTTGCAACTCATAATTATGCTCTCTATGCATTATTTCTAGCCGCACAAAAATCATCGCGGACGTTATTTAATAAATTCCTATTTTGTATCGTTGTGCGTTCCAATCGAAATTGGAGGCAAATCTTGACCTATTTTCGTGCGACCCAAATTAGGGTAATATTCAGTTCTGAGTCTTCTTCATTATTGGTATTGATGGCCTGACCTGATTTTGGCCTCATGTACTCCTAATTAATTTTAGAACACAACTTGCATTTATTTCTAATTAAATTGAGGATACTATTTTAACCAATTCTAAAAATCCCAATTTAATTCCAGCGCCCTGCTAATTGAGCCCGTACCGAACATACAGCGCCCCCTGACTCTACAAAATACTGGACACCGAATCGCCCGCCAAATTTTTGTTATTTTATGTGTCTGTGCAAATACCCAAATTTAAGGGGGCTAATTTACAAATTTGTATTTTTGGTGTCAACACCCATTTGTTTAAACCAATGAGGAACCCCTAATATTTTTAACATCACCCTCATCCCCACATGAAACTTTCTTCATGACCAATCTGGACCACACATTTAATGGGCCAATCCTAACCCTTGATTTCACACACCCTCTCTCCCTATTTAATGTCATGTCCCATCAAACCCTAATCCCTAGAAAACCTAGGTAGCCTACCTCACAAGCCCCCACATTCTCACAAGCCTCCAACGTAGGAGTTTCTCCTTCTCCTTCTTCCTTTCTTCTTCTCTTTTCTTCTTCTTTTTCTCCTTCTTTTTCTTCTTCTTCTTCCTTTCTTTCCTAAAAGTTTAAATTTCAAAAGGAGAAGGGGGAACACTGTTCACCACCCCCACATACAGCACCCCGACCATTCCCTGTGCTCCGGCCAGGCCCGACCTAGCTGGCTGCTCCGACCGCCCGCTGTCCTTCTCCTCACCCTGACTCCTTGCTGCGAGCACCGCCGACCAGGCACAGCCCCTGCTCAGCCCTCCGGCGGCCAGCCTAGTCCCGGCCCCCTCACGAGTCCCCTACCCCGACTTCCTGCCGTTGCTTAGCCCCGACGGCCAACCCGCTGAATGCTTCCCTTCACTACTCCACCAGCCCTCCCTCTGCTCTTCCTCTCCCGCCGGATAACTCCCCACTTCGGCTGCAACCTCCCAACACCACCACCATTATCACCATCTCCACCATCATCAACTACCATCATCACCACTACTACTCCCCTCCCGTCCACATTCCGGCGGCCAACCATCAGCTGAACCCCGGCCAAGCTCCAACTCCCCAGTGTCCCCGAACATCACCTCCTCCGCCTCTGCTCTTCTTCCCTCCGGCCATCTTCCGGCCAGCAAGCCCCGACCATCTCTGTAAGTATTCTCCCCTCTCCCTCCTTCTTTATATATATATATATATATATATATATATATATATATATATATATATATATATATATATATAATGTATGTATGTATGTAAGTATCTAATTTATATGTATTTGTATGTATATAATTAATGTGTAAAGATATATGTATATACGTATGAGTATAAATTCATATATGTATATGTATATTATTTATTTAATTAATGTTTAATATGCATATATGTATAGTATATAAATAAATTGGTAATGTATGTATTTAAAATATGAATATGTATATTATTTATTTTTATTTAATTGTATGAGTATAGTATGTATTTAAATAAATTATATAATTAAGTATGTATAATTAATTGTATAAATATGTATTTAATTAATGCATATGTATATGTATGTATATTGGGTATTTTTATATGGTATAAAATTAATTTGGTGAATTAATATTAGTATGTTTAAGAATGATGTTGACAATATATATATGTATATTCTAAAAATGTACTTTTGCACATATATGATATATACGTATTTTGGTATATAAAATGTAATAGTATACGTACTATTTTGGTATAAATATATATATATATCTTTATTGTTCAATTGGTATAGTATAATATGTATATATGTATCCCTACTAGATGACCCTATTTGACTAGTGCCCTGCCTGGCATGGCCCTGAGGCCAGTGTTTATAGACTGTGTGTTAGGGTAGCACCTGATACAAGTGTTATTATGATATGTTTCTAGGACTGTTGCTTCACCCAGGGGATATTCTGGACAGGACCTCAATAATTACCAGCTAAGGATCCAAGGCAAGTACATTCTCTGATAATTTCCAATTCCTTGATAATTTCTATAAGTTCAATAATCATGAAATGTTACATCTGAATCCTTGACACTGTGCTACACAGACTAGTATAGCTTGGATCTACAGTCATGAGATGTTACATTGATTATCGTATTGACATTGTACACGACATATATATTAGACATCGTACATGATAGATTGGACTTGCTCGTGTATCGTGACGTGTCATGGTTGGATCCACATTACTAGTTGGGGGCGGGAAAGTAGTTAGTAAGAAATGTGATCATACCCTTTATACAGTATAGAACAATGTAAGTGTTAATCATGCTCTTCACTCATGATTAGCAAGGCCCTATAGCTATCGTACATGTTCCCAAGCCGATCATATTTTGAAACTACTATTTCAAACACTTAGAATAGATTACAGTTCTCTATTTAAATCATATACTACATCACCCGTATATGATACTGTTCCTTGTTCTTTTTATTTTTATACATGCACTGACTGTATTATATTGCCTATTGCCTGTCTCTTTACATTGCCTGTCTCTTTTTAATTGCCATTGCATTTATTTTACTGTCTTCTCAGTAGCTAGCATCACATGTTTATTGCTTTATAGTCCTTATTAATTAAATGGACCTGTTATTTGAGATTTGTACTTTGCTCCTTCCTGACTGAAAACATTTTTTCCAGACTATGCCTTAGAGGACCGCTGTCCAACACTTTATGGACCATATGGTGAGTAGCTGCACTTGGGCTTGATAGTTAGTTGTGATTCCGGGAGGTCTAGCCGGAATCACTAATCTTCTAGTTAGTTCTTTTAGCAGACTTTTTGGTACCGAATTTGTCTCCGGCATTTATGATGACTTGGATATTTGTTGAGTTAGATTATATTTTGACTTGTGTTGTATTTAATTTTATTTGTTCGATATCTTATCGTGCTGTAGTCCTGTGATTGAGTATGTGATCGTTTTATTTGTGTCATTCGTGCCTCCTTATGGAGATTGGATGCTGTGTGAGATTGGCTAGATAGTATCAAGACCTTGACAGCGTTCTACCGCCGATGCTGCGGCGTAGGCTGGACGTACCCACGTACTCGTGCCCCAATTCCGGGTGCGGGTCATGACACATTTTTAGTGGTGGCCCATGCAGGTCAGACTTCGCGAGTTGTGCGATGTCGTAGTAGTGTGGCATCTTCGTTACACTACTGTGTGCCTGCAATCGAATCTAGGATATAGGATACTAGGACGAGGGCGAATACTCAATCACAATTCCTTGAGAGATTCCTGGGATGACCCCTGAGAATCTTGTTATAATTTCCAATTTAAAATCATTCCCTTGTTCCGTCCATTCTCACTTGTTGATTGTTGATCAGGTATTAAATTAGGATTTTGGTTCCATTGTAGGGTTTGATTTCATATCAAGATGAATTTGTAGACTAATTTATGGTATTATCTGATGACGCATGTCGATGAGGACAGTAAGGAAGGTAACACTATGGCTATTGAACTACAAGATATGGATTAAAATTTTAATTTGAGGATTGAAAATAAATTTCAAATTTTTGAATTTTGAGAAGTTGAGACATTGTCATTAAAACTTTTTGAGGATTCAGATTCGATTCAATGAACCTAGACAAGCTGTAAGGATTTTTGAGTGATTAAATTTTTGTTTCAGTATTTAGATAATTGATCTTGAGGGAAGTATATGCATTTTACTTAAAATTTATTCGAGGAGTTATTTTGAGGAATTTTATTTTTGAGGATAATATTTTATAGTGGGAGAGATATATTAGTATATAAGATGCATATGTAAGGATATGTTGGCTTGAGCATGATTGAGATTTCACTGCCAACTGGCTTAGGCGTTCATCTAGGATTGTATTGGAGAGAGCAGTACTTAGTATGGTGTGTTGCATTTGATATGCACTTGAGTGATAAGG
The DNA here is from genome assembly GCA_036927795.1 of Iris macrosiphon. Lineage (NCBI taxonomy): Eukaryota > Viridiplantae > Streptophyta > Magnoliopsida > Asparagales > Iridaceae > Iris > Iris macrosiphon. The sequence goes on along the minus strand of JAYESA010000005.1, from coordinate 144,862,372 downwards.
ATAACTAGTATCAGCGATTGCAGTAGGTAAGGAAGCCAGCAGTGAGTATGTTTTAAGTAGAACTGTGGTACTTAGAGGGATAGAGGTATCAGACCATGGATGTATCTTTGACCTGTGCAATCACAACTAGGAATATTTATTTCCAATATATTTATATTGAATGTTGCTTCTTTAGAACTGTACTGTCCTTCCTTGATGATATCGCATTTTGCCTAAATTGATTCTTTGGGATCTGTCTTCAGGATGTCGCCGCAGACACGGTCTATGAGAGCGGGAACATCAGCTTTAGAGGGGTCTGCCACCTCTCCACCTGAGGGACAGACAGCCGTAGTTCCTCCTACATCTCCGATGCACGTAGGAGTATCCGCACTTTTCGGGAATCCTCCTCCCCCACCTGCTCAGAGGATTGCCGCAGCTGTGACGGACAACCTTCCTCCTCCTTCGACTCCGATTTTCGGAGGTTTGCCCATTGACGGGGCGCAGATGTTTACCTTGATCCAGGGCATGGTAGATGCCCAGAGAGTGACGGCAGATGCTCAGCGAGTTCAAGCTGAGGCTCAGAGGGTGCAAGCAGAAGCGCACCAGGCACAAACCGAGCTGATGAGAGAGAGCATGGAGAATGCTCATCAGGTGACTCTCCAAGCTTTGGAGAAAGTAGCACAGTACCAGCAGTTTCCTGGCCAGCAGCAACAGAGATCAGGCACTATAGTGGACTTTAAAAGGATGATGCCTCGAGAGTTCAAAGGCACCGAAGGGATACTCTACGCTGACGACTGGCTAGAGGATATAGAGAGGAGCCTGCGATTGACCCAGATTCCGGAGAACTTGCAGATAGAAGCCGCTGGCAGTTAGATGTTCGATATCGCACTCACGTGGTATCTCACGGAGCCGAGAATTACTGCGCAAGGACTTACTTGGGAGACCTTCAAGGACCTCTTCAAGGAGAAGTTCTTTCCTGACGTGGCATTGGGAACCTTGGAAAGTCAGTTTTATGACTTAGTTCAAGGAAACATGTCGGTCGACGAGTACGCTGCAGAATTCTGTAGATTGAGCCATTTTGCATCGTCTATGATTCGGGACCCAGGAGATCGAGCCAAAAATTTAGAAAGGGACTGACGAGAGAGATTCAGTCACGCACTTCTGGTCGTCGTACCGCTACCTTTGAGGCTATCTTGATGGATGCTCAGATTGTAGAAGAGGATCTGGATCTCAGGCCTAAGAGGAGTCATAATATTTTTGGAGATACGAATGGTAGCGCAGGACCGGCCAAGCATCCCCGTATTCAGCACCAACAGCAGTACCAAGTACCATTTCATATTCAGCAACAACCATAAACATTTTAGCATCCACCGCAGTACCTAGCACCAGTTCCTATTCAGCAACATCCATGGGCGTATCAGTATCAACAACAGTACCAGGCCCCAGTCCGTGTTCAGCAGAATCAGCAACAGCCTCCGAGAGAGACACAGCAGACTTGTCATTTCTGTAAGAAGCCAGGTCACCTTTGGGAGAGCTGTAGAACGAGACTAGGACTTTGTTTGCACTGCGGTGCTGCGGGATATCAAGTAAGGGATTGTCTTCTAGCCCCTTATCTTCCTGGCCAGCGCGCAGCTTCAGACTATAGAGATCCAGTTAGGCTACCTGTGGAACCGTATATTGCTCAGCACCCGCGAAGGGAACCACCCCAGCAGGGCGGGGCATTTGCGATGACGGTCGAGGAGACCGATACTGCAGGTAATGTGTTAGCAGGTTCTGTTCTTCCCTTCTTTTCCTAACTATTTGATTGGTTGATTGATTCCTTAGTACAAAAGTTGTATGCATGATTTTCTTGTTAGAATATAGTTAGTAGTACACCCTGATACAGAGACTACAATACCATGACAAAAGACACTATGATCGTACATATTTCCCTTGGGTTGCATGTTGTATGATTATAGGAAAGATTTTTAGACCAGGATTATTGGAGTTTGACCATGACGAAGATTCATGAAGGAGTTATGACTTGACAAGAGAGACAAGATGATTAAAATTCGAGGATAAACATTAATTTAAATAGAGGGTTAAGAAATTAACATGGCATAATTGGTGGTTTATTAATTCCAGAAAGATTATGATGTGATTAAATTGGTTATTAAAATTTAGAAATTTTGGGAGATTTATCAATATATTTATTAAATTGCAAGTTATGAATTTTAGAATTTTATATTGGATGTTGCAATTAGAAAATCCTTAAGTATCGCATTGTTGAGTATTTTGAGGAAGAGGAAATCGAGGAATAAAATTTTGATGGACTAATATTTGAATTCGAACTTTTGGGATGAGATTTACATTTTCTATATGTGCATTGATTAAAATCAAATTAGAGGAGTGGATATTAAATTCTGAGTATTGAATTATTAACTAAAACTTTCAAGGAAAAATTTGATAAAAATGGACTTTGATTTTATTTCGAGGATTTTTTAGGAATGCAATAACTTCAGAATTTTTAAAAAATTGTGAAAAGGCATTGTGGATTATTACCTGATTTCGTGGTTGATTAATTTAAACTTTGAGGGAAAATGATAATGTGTGTGAATAAACGCTACTATGAGGATTTTAAATTTCGAGGACGAAATTCTTTTAAGGAGGGTAGACTTGTCACTACCACGTTCCGAAAACAGGAGTATTTTTGACTTTTTATAATATTTAATATTATGGTAGTTACAATTAAGTAATTGCATGATAAGCATTTTAATTTAAATAATTATGTGAGATGTGTAATTAAATATATAATTATATACAGTATTCATTTGTGTTTGAGCTGGTAGACTTGACCTAGAAACCAGTAGATGAACACATGTTCGAATTATGGAATTTCTGTATTTAATTGTTTTATCTAGAATTTATTTATTGGAGATTGTAATTAATTACCGTAATTTATTTTAATTATTGCGCATTGCCTTTGCTTCAATAATTGGAGCACTATCCTAGCTTTTGTCTTCCAACAAATTTTACAATCTTGCCCTAGACATGCCCGCCTTCCATTCTGCTATTTTTGTAACTCATAATTATGCTCTCTGTGCATTATTTCTGGCCGCACAAAAATCGTCGCGGACGTTATTTAATAAATTCCTATTTTGTATCGTTGTGCGTTCCAATCAAAATTGGAGGCAAATCTTGACCTATTTTTGTGCGACCCAAATTAGGGTAATATTCTGTTCTGAGTCTTCTTTATTATTGGTATTGATGACCTGACCTGATTTTGGCCCCATGTACTCCTAATTAATTTTAGAACACAACTTGTATTTATTTCTAATTAAATTGAGGATACTATTTTAACCAATTCTAAAAATCCCAATTTAATTCCAGCGCCCTGCTAATTGAGCCCGTACCGAACATACAGCGCCCCCTGAATCTACAAAACATCGGACAGCGAATCGCCCGCCAAATTTTTGTCATTTTATGCGTCTGTGCAAATACCCAAATTTAAGGGGGCTAATTTGCAAATTTGTATTTTTGGTGTCAACACCCATTTGTTTAAACCAATGAGGAACCCCTAATATTTTTAGCATCACCCTCATCCCCACATGAAACTTTTTTCATGACCAATCTGGACCACATATTTAATGGGCCAATCCTAACCCTTGATTTCACACACCCTCTCTCCCTATTTAATGTCATGTCCCATCAAACCATAATCCCTAGAAAACCTAGGTAGCCCACCTCACAAGCCCCCACATTCTCACAAGCCTCCAACGTAGGAGTTTCTCCTTCTCCTTCTTCCTTTCTTCTTCTCTTTTCTTCTTCTTCTTCTCCTTCTTTTTCTTCTTCTTCTTTCTTTCTTCCCTAAAAGTTTAAATTTCAAAAGGAGAAGGGGGGAACACTGTTCACCCCCCCCCCACATACAGCACCATGACCATTCCTTGTGCTCCGGCCAGGCCCGACCTCGCTGGCTGCTCCGACCGCCCGCTGTCCTTCTCCTCACCCCGACTCCTTGCTGCGAGCACCGCCGACCAGGCACAGCCCCTGCTCAGCCCTCCGGCGGCCAGCCTAGTCCCGGCCCCCTCACGAGTCCCCTACCCCGACTTTCTGCCGTTGCTCAGCCCCGGCGGCCAACCCGCTGGCTGCTTCCCTTCACTACTCCACCAGCCCTCCCTCTGCTCTTCCTCTCCCGCCGGACAACTCCCCACTCCGGCTGCAACCTCCCAACACCACCACCATTATCACCATCTCCACCATCATCAACTACCATCATCACCACTACTACTCCCCTCCCGTCCACACTCCGGCGGCCAACCATCAGCTGAACCCCGGCCAAGCTCCAACTCCCCACTGTCCCCGAACATCACCTCCTCCGCCTCTGCTCTTCTTCCCTCCGGCCATCTTCCGGCCAGCAAGCCCCGACCATCTCTGTAAGTATTCTCCCCTCTCCCTCCTTCTTTATATATATATATATAATGTATGTATGTATGTAAGTATCTAATGTATATGTATTTGTATGTATATAATTAATGTGTAGAGATATATGTATATACGTATGAGTATAAATTCATATATGTATATGTATATTATTTATTTAATTAATGTTTAATACGCATATATGTATAGTATATAAATAAATTGGTAATGTATGTATTTAAAATATGAATATGTATATTATTTATTTTTATTTAATTGTATGAGTATAGTACGTATTTAAATAAATTGTATAATTAAGTATGTATAATTAATTGTATAAATATGTATTTAATTAATGCATATGTATATGTATGTATATTGGGTATTTTTATATGGTATAAAATTAATTTGGTGAATTAATATTAGTATGTTTAAGAATGATGTTGACAATATATATATGTATATTCTAAAAATGTACTTTTGCAATATATGATATATACGTATTTTGGTATATAAAATGTAATAGTATACGTACTATTTTGGTATAAATATATATATATATATATATATATATATATATATATATATATCTTTATTGTTCAATTGGTATAGTATAATATGTATATATGTATCCCTACTAGATGACCCTAGTTGACTAGTGCCCTGCCTGGCATGGCCCTGAGGCCAGTGTTTATAGACTGTGTGTTAGGGTAGCACCTGATACAAGTGTTATTGTGATATGTTTCTAGGACTGTTGCTTCACCCAGGGGATATTCTGGAACAGGACCTCAATAATTACCAGCTAAGGACCCAAGGCAAGTACATTCTCTGATAATTTCCAATTCCTTGATAATTTCTATAAGTTCAATAATCATGAAATGTTACATCTGAATCCGTGACACTGTGCTACACGGACTAGTATAGCTTGGATCTGCAGTCATGAGATGTTACATTGATTATCGTATTGACATTGTACACGATATTTATATTAGACATCATACATGATAGATTGGACTTGCTCGTGTATCGTGACGTATCATGGTTGGATCCACATTACTAGTTGGGGGCGGGGAAGTAGTTAGTAAGAAATGTGATCATACCCTTTATACAGTATAGAACAATGTAAGTGTTAAGCATGCTCTTCACTCATGATTAGCCAGGCCCTATAGCTATCGTACATGTTCCCAAGCCGATCACATTTTGAAACTACTATTTCAAACACTTAGAATAGATTACAGTTCTCTATTTAAATCATATACTATATCACCCGTATATGATACTGTTCCTTGTTTTTTTCATTTTCATACATGCACTGACTGTATCATATTGCCTATTGCCTGTCTCTTTATATTGCCTGTCTCTTTTTAATTGCCATTGCATTTATTTTACTGTCTTCTCAGTAGCTAGCATCACATGTTTATTGCTTTATAGTCCTTATCAATTAAATGGAACTGTTATTTGAGATTTGTACTTTGCTCCTTCCTGACTGGAAACATTTTTTCTAGACTATGCCTTAGAGGACCGCTGTCCAACACTTTATGGACCATATGATGAGTAGCTGCACTTGGGCTTGATAGTTAGTTGTGATTCCGGGAGGTCTAGCCGGAATCACTAATCTTCTAGTTAGTTCTTTTAGCAGACTTTTTGGTACCGAATTTGTCTCCGGCATTTATGATGACTTGGATATTTGTTGAGTTAGATTATATTTTGACTTGTGTTGTATTTAATTTTATTTGTTCGATATCTTATCGTGCTGTAGTCCTGTGATTGAGTATGTGATCGTTTTATTTGTGTCATCCGTGCCTCCTTATGGAGATTGGATGCTGTGTGAGATTGGCTAAATAGTATCAAGACCTTGACAACGTTCTACCGCCGATGCTGCGGCGTAGGCTGGACGTACCCACGTACTCGTGCCCCAATTCTGGGTGCGGGTCGTGACACCCATGCAGGTCGAGCTTCACAAGTTATGTGATGTCGTAGTAGTGCAACAATTTAGTTGTACTACTGTGAGCCTGCGATAGGATATAGGCTGAGATACTCAATCACATCTAGGAAAATTCTTTTGAGTCAACTATTCTTCTTTGATACTGATACTTGCTCTCTTAAACTATCATTTCCTTCAGTATCTTACATCATGTGCCACATTGATTCTTTCTTTTGCTTGTCTCAGGATGCCGCCTAAGACTAGATCGCAGCAGGGGAGAGCAGTTTCTGAGAGGTCTGTGACATCCCGAGGGCCTGCACCAGTCACTTCTCCGGTGATTGGAGTGTCAGCTGCTTTCGGAGGTCCACCACCTACTCAGAGGACTGTGCCAGCTGTATCTGAGGGGCTTCCACCTCCACCTCCTGTGCCAGCAGAGACGACACAGATGTTTACACTATTTTGTGAGATGCTTGAGGCACAGAGGGCTCAGTTAGAGGCACATCAAAGGCAGACCAACGTTCTGCGGCAGGGCATCGAGAGTGCTCATCAGCTTGCTTGTGTCGTGGTCGAGAAAGGAGTTTCGGTCCAGCAGCAGGTTGTTCCTCAGGTTGCTCAGCTTCGGCCATACAACATCCAGGACTTCAAGAAGCTGGAGCCTAAGGTTACAAGGGGACGGAGGGCATTGTCTATGCTGATGATTGGTTCGAGGACATTGAGCGTCTTATGAGGGTGTCCCATCTTTCTGAGGATATGAAGGTTGAGGCAGTAGGACTTCAACTGTTCGACGTTGCTCGTACTTGGTTCAGGAATGAGCCGGTTCTGGTTGACACAGGACAGTCTTGGGAGGTATTCAAGGACCTTTTCAAGAAGAAGTTCTTCGCTCGGGCAGACATGCTAGACTTGGGGAGGCAGTTCGAGAGTCTCATTCAGGGGAGCATGTCTATGGAGGAGTACGCTGCGGAGTTCGGCAGGTTGAGCTAATTTGCAGAGTATTTGGTGAGAGAGCCGGAGGTTCGGGCTATTCGTTTCCGTGAGGGTCTAAACTGGGAAGTGAAGATCCTCATTCCGTCTTTTTGTGAGACATACTCGGAGATACTTGCGGAGGCACGCAAGGTTGAGCAGGAGTTGGGTTTGAAGCCCAAGAGAGACTGTGATTCTTTTCTGGGGGCCAATAATAGCGCAGTATCTACCAAATATCCTTATTTCCAATCCAGGCCTTTCCAGTAGCCATAACAGCACCAGACTCCAGCTAGGGTGCCTTTTTACCAGGCACCACAACAGCAGTGACAGTTACAGTAATCTTCCTGCCACTTCTGCAAGAAGTTCGGCCATATCTGGGAAGTCTACAGGAAGAGGTTGGGAGTTTATTTGTATTATGGTACTGAAGGGCATCAGCTGAGGGAGTGTCCTTCCAATCCTCGTCGTGCAGTTTAGGGAGTAGTTTCAGCTCCGAGGACACAGACGAGACCATCTGCAATACAACTGAGGGGACCGCTTCCGACACAGCAACAGTGTTATGTCCAGCATCAATAGCAGGGAGGTGCACGTCAGGGACGAGCGTTTGCTATGACCGTCGAGGAGGATGAACCCATCGGAGATGTCATCGCTGGTTATATTCTTCTTGATTCCATTCCAGCTTTAGCTTTGTTTGATAGTGGTGCTTCTCATAGTTTTGTATCTGTTTCTTTTGCTCTAAAGCATGGTTTGGTAGCTGAGTCTTTGCTTAGGAATTACAAGATCATGACCGGGGGAGGCATTATCCTGGTTAATGATATTTGTAAGGATCAAAGAGTTACTCTATGAGGCCGAAAGTTGAGTGAGTGTCTACTTGTAATGCCACTTTCAAGCTATGATATTGTACTCAGGATGGATTAGTTGAGTAGGCACCATTCTAGCATAGATTATAGAGGAGGTAGAGTTTTGTTTGGTCCGCCGGGAGAGCCAGAGTTCGAGTTTGCTAGAGGAGCTGCAGAGCATGGAGAAGGCATTATTTGTGGAGCTATGGTGGAAGACAAAGAGTTGCCGCACCCGTTGATAGCAGAATTCTTGGATGTATTTTATGAGGAATTGTCAGGGTTGCCGCCAGATCGAGATGTTGAATTCTCTATAGACTTGGTGCCAGGTGCAGAACCAATTTTGCAACATGTCTATAGAGTAAACAACAGCGAGCTGGTTGAGCTGAAGAAGTAGGTGGATGAATTACAGGATAAGGGGTATATCAGATTGAGTTCTTCACCGTGTGGAGCCCCGGTATTGTTTGTACCGAAGCAGGATAGATCGGTGCGCATGTGCATTGATTACAGGGCTTTGAATAATCTCACTATCAAGAATAAGTACGCTTTGCCACGGATTGATGATCTGTTCGATCAGTTGAGTGGTGCCAAGGTGTTTTTTAAGATAGATTTGAGACCAGGCTACCATCAGGTGAAGGTAAAGCCGGAGGACATACCGAAGACTGCTTTTAGAACTCGGTATGGTCAGTACGAGTTTATGGTGATGCCATTTGGTTTGACTAATGCACCGATAGTATTTATGAACTTGATGAACAAGGTATTCCATCAGTACCTTGACAAGTTCGTGGTGGTGTTCATCGACGACATACTCATATACTCAAAGACACCAGAGGAGCATGAGGAGCATTTGCGGATTGTGTTGGATGTGCTGAGGAAGGAGAAGCTGTTTGGGAAGTTCTCCAAGTGTGAGTTCTTCCTGGATAAGGTAGAGTTCTTGGGGTATATTGTGACTGGTGATGGTATTTCAGTAGATCCGAAGAAGATCGCAGCAGTAGAATCTTGGAAGACCCCGAGTTCGATAGCAGAGATCAGGAGTTTCTTGGGATTGGCAGGCTACTACAGGAAGTTTGTGCAAGATTTTTTGAGGATTGCCGAACCGATGACCAGACTCACCAGGAAGGATGTAGAGTTTGTTTGGACAGAGGATTGGCAGGTTGCTTTCGAGGAATTAAAGAAGAGGTTGACGTATGCTCCTATTTTGATATTGCCATCAGGGTATGGAGGTTTCACTATTTATAGTGATGCATCGGGGAAAGATTTGGGTTGTGTTCTTCAGCAGAATGGGAAAGTGATTGCCTATGCATCTAGGCAATTGCGTCCTCATAAAAAGAACTATCCAACCTATGATTTGTAGTTGGCAGCAGTCATCTTCGCTCTGAAATTGTGGAAACATTATTTGTACGGAGAGCGTGTGGAGATCTTCACAGACCATAAGAGCTTGAAGTACGTTTTTACGCAGAAGGAGTTGAACATGAGGCAGCGTCGGTGGTTGGAACTAATGAAGGATTTTGATATATCTTTGCAGTATCATCCTAGGAAAGCTAATATAGTTGCCGATGCTTTGAGTAGATATTCGGTAGCTATGTTCTTGACACAGGATCGATATTTGCTTGAGGACTTAGAGAGCTTGGGCATCGAGGTGATAGTTCCTGGTTGTGCTATGCAGATGTGGGGATTACAGATACATTCAGATTTGATGGACAGTATCAAGGCAGCACAGTATGAGGATATATCTCTGAGGAGTATCAGAGCTCAGGTGAGAGCAGGATTGGAAGATGATTTCACCATTGCTGATGATGGATCTTTGAGGCATGGAGTTAGATTATGTGTGCCTAGTGGGAAGCTGCGTGAGGAAGTGTAACAGGAAGCGCATCGCTCTCAGTATTCCATGCATCCAGGTGCCAACAAGATGTATCAGGATATGCAAGAGAGTATGTGGTGGTATGGCATGAAAAAAAAAGTGGCATAGTTTGTATCCAGATGCTTAGTGTGCCAGCAGGTGAAAGCCGAGAGGCAAAGGCCAGGAGGATTACTTTAGCCATTACCCATTCCAGAGTAGAAGTGGGAGCACATTACTATGGATTTTGTATCCGGACTTCCACGATCTCCAGGAGGGAAAGACGCGATTTGGGTCATCGTTGATAGGTTGACCAAGTCGGCCCACTTTTTGCCTTTTAAGGTGGGTTTGTCTATGGAGAAGCTGGTAGAGATGTATGTGAGGCAGATTGTTAGGATACATGGAGTTCCCGTTAACATAGTCTCGGATAGGGATAGTCGTTTCACTTCTCATTTTTGGAAGAGTTTGCAGGAGAGTTTGGGCACTCAGCTCAAGTTCAGTACTGTATATCATCCCCAGACAGATAGGCAGTCAGAGAGGACTATTTAGACTCTCAAGTATATGTTGCGTACTTGTGTAATAGATTTCGGGGGTTCTTGGGAGGATTATCTCCATTTGGTAAAGTTTGCTTATAACAACAGCTACCAGGCTAGTATAGAGATGTCACATTTTGAAGCTATGTACGGCCGGAGGTGTCGTACTCCCTTGTCATGGGATGATATTGGGGAGAGAGTTTTTCTTGGGCCAGAGATGTTTGTAGATGCAGCAGAGAAGGTTCAGTTGATCAGAGACAGACTTCGAGTGGCGTAGGACAGACAGCGGCATTGCGTCGATAGCCAACGGAGACCTCTGGAGTTTGAGGTATAGTTTTAGATTTTGTTTTGTGCTTGTTATGGTTGTTTGTTATAGATTAAGTTCTTAAGGTTATGTTTTGTTCTAGGTGGGTGGTTTGGTGTTTCTGAGGATTTCTCCGACACGAGGTACGATTTGCTTCGGTGGAGGCGGGAAGTTTAGTCCGCGATTCATCGGACCTTTCACTATTCTAGAGAGGGTTGGTGCAGTTGCTTATAGACTAGACTTGCCTCCTGCATTGGAGGGAGTGCACAACGTGTTTCATGTGTCGCAGTTGAGATGATACGTGGCAGATCCTAGTCATGTATTGGATCACTCGGAGATAGAGGTGGGTCCTACTCTTAGCTATCCAGGACAGCCAGTTAAGATTCTGGATCGGAGAGAGAAGGTGTTGAGGAACCAGACTATTCCTTTGGTGCACATTGCATGGAGGCATCACTCTCCGGGGGAGTCTACCTGGGAGAGAGAGGATGAAATGCGAGAGCATTATCCATATTTGTTTGTGCCTTAAGGTATGTTCTTTCCTTTTATGTTAAGTTCTTTCATAGTTAATTCTGTTCTTAGTTCTTTTGTTATGATATGTTGTTTTCTGGGGGTAGTTTTCATCTTTGAATTTCGAGGACAAAATTATTTTAAGGAGGGTAGACTTGTCACTACCACATTTTCTATGGAAGGGTATTTTAGTAATTTCATAATTAATTAAATATTGTGCTTGATAATAATTATTTGTTGTATTATTTAATTATTGTTAGATGTTAGTTATTTATTTTGGGCTTGTGTTAGTGGACCTAAATAGTTTATTTTAGACCCATGGACCAACATGAATTAATTGTTAGAATTTAGCCCATTTAGAAAGCCCATTGTTAAGGAGATGGATTAAATTAATTAAATCTTTAGACTAGAAGCTTCCCTCCTTAATTATTTCTTCATGAGAGGTCCCAAGGGGTATATTGGACAATTCATGATAGCTTGAGGAAGGGGAAAGGGGGCTGGCCTATATAAAGAGGGGGAAATAATTTTTCTTTCCTCTTTTCATTTGGAAACTAGATCTAGAATTTTCCTCAACCAAATTCCTTCATTCCCACTTCATTTACCTACCAAATTTTATCCCAATTCTTTCCAAAATCACCATTGGAGGCTAGTGGAGTAAGGATCTAGATGGAAAAAGCAAGGATCTACAAAGAGGAGCAAGGATCTACAAGTTGGAGGCCAATTTCATCACATTTAGAGGTTTCATTGGGAATCCATCTCCCAATAGGTATAATTTAGTTTTTTCCCTTTATTTAGGTTCTAAATATGAGATTTAACCATGGAAAATCAACCCATATGCATAGGCTACCCATAGGATTTGGTTTTGTGTTCATAGGAGAAAGTTATGGTACTTTTTGTGTCAATTTTGGGGGAATTCCTAGATTGACAATTGTTGTGTGTGTCAATTGGTCCTATAGATCAATTTGGCATGTTCTTGTGTATTTGGGGCTAGTTTTCTGTCAATAATTGGGTACGTGTAGGTCGTATCCCAATAATTTGGTGATACGTGTTGATTTGGAGATTTTCCCTCCGACATGGGACTTTGTGCATGTCATATTTTGACACGGACACGTAGATTTGTATTTGACTCTTTGTGTTGTTCATAAATAATATATATGACTTGTTCGTGTACTTGGGGAAACGTTTGGATGTGTGGAGGACTCGTGTCGCAAGCGTATCCTAGATCTAGTGGGATATGGGGTGATACAATCCATGTGGTTGTGTAATTTAATTTGTAGATCTATTTCTCTTGTCATTGTGATATAAAATTATATATGTATATTGTTGTATAATTATATTTATGTAATATTGTGTCTTAGATCTATGTATCTATGTATGGACTATAAGTGTATATATATTGTTAGGTAGCTATTCTTCTAATTGTAAGTAAAATTATATATATTAGTATGTATAGATATGCATATATTCAATTGATAATTATATGTTGTTATATTTCTATTTATGTAATGTGTGTGACATATTATTGTATGATTATATATAGGTAAACATATATGTATGGTTATATATATATATATATATATATATATATATATATATATATATATATATATATATATATATGATACTATATTGTAATATGTAATATTATGTACATATAGGTATATCTTATAAGTATAAGCTATATGTATATGTAATTAGATATGGTGTTATGTATATACATATGTTACTACATATATATATGCATATGAGGAGTAGGAGTGTATGTAGACATGTAGTAATTGCATGTATTAATAACTATAGATGTAAGTATATATTATATAGTGGTATGTATGTATATATATATATATATATATATAAAATATATTTTTAGCGACAACGGCAAAGGTGACAGCAGCAAAGTCGCAACAACAGCAGCAGCAGCCGCTGTAGCAGGCAACAGCAGCAAAGGCGACAGCCACAGCCTGTCACCAAAGCAGCAGCAGCAGCAAGAACGTTCAGCAACAGCGGCGACAGCAGTTTAGCGATGGCCGCAACCCGTCGCCAAAGCAGCAGCAGCAGCAGGAACAGTCAGCGGCAGCAGCGACAGCAGATTAGCAACGGAGCAAAACTGTCACTAAATGGACAGCGTATCAGAATATCAGAGTTTCAGAGACAGTTTATATTTGTTTTAGTGACAGTTGGCAGATTTCTATAATATATATTTATATAGATATAGATAGATATATATTTGGTATATAAGTGAATGTATTCTTAAATTACTAATTTCATTATAGTATAAGTATAAGTAGTATAACATATGTATATTACGTGTAGTTAGTATAAACAAGTTTGGGGTATTACCTTGAGATACCAAGGTAAATACCAAGGTAATTGGGAATACCCAAGGTATTGGGTTTAGGGTATCAAGATTATGGTTTTATGTTGTGATACCAAGTTAGTTCAAAACCAAGGTACCCTTTTGATGTTTGTCTTTAAGATTTTATTTAATAATATTGTTTTGGCAATTGTATGTGATAATTTACCTATGGATTTACGTATCTAGAGATAAAGTATCCTAGTATTTAAGATATGGGTTTTGTGACTTAGACTTTAGTATTTAAACCCAATATCCTTGTGTAGACTTTTGCAACCTAGAATTAGGCAGTTGACCATAGTTTGACCATGGTTGACCATAGTTTGGCTTAGAGTTGACTTAGTTTGACTTTTGACTTAGAATTGACTTGTTGACCTAGAAGCTGACTAGTTTAACTTTTTTTCTTTCCAGAACCTTGTATTGATGTTATTTCTCTATCTAGGTCTTCGAGGCACCATATCAGACATCTGTGAGGCTATTCATTGGACTTCAGGCGAGTACATTCTCTGATAGTTTCTCGTTTATGATATCCTCTATGTTCATTGTATATAGTGTAGATATCCATATTTCTTGACACGATGGTTACACGGATTTGTATATCCGGATCTCGTCATGAGATATTATTCCTTGTATATGGTGTATCTTGTGCAAGTCTTGTTTCATTGATTATCTTGTGCATATACAGACACTGATTCTCGGGGAGATTTGCTTCCTTCCTAGAGAATCCTGTGCCATAGCATACTATGGTTGGATCTATTATACCAGTCAGGGTGGGGAGTACTTTAGTATAGATATATGATCATACCCTCCTTGTGCATGTCTTGTTCCTTGTGAGTGTTGATCATACACCGCACGTATGATCAGCCAGGCCATTATACTCTTGTGCAAGTTTCTAAGCCGATCACATGTTAAAGCTAGTACTCACACACTTAGACATTATTATTCTTGTTCATTGTCATATTGTTCATTCTTGTATTTATTCCAGTATTTCCTTTTTGTGTATCTCTTGTATCTATTATGCATCTTGTATATTCATATCTATTTACTGTTACATAGTTTTTATCATTGATTAGAACTGTTGTTAGAGATGTACTCTGCTCCTTTCCTGACTGGATATATTTTTCCCAGATGACACTGAGGACTGGTACCCTACACATTATAGATCTCATGATATTGTGGGTTTAGAGTCTGAGATCCTGGTTCAGGAGGGACTTATCCCGACTGAGACAGATAACCCGAGTTTAGTAGCTTCTTAGTATTTCTTATACTGGATTTGTCTCCAGCTTATTTATTAGTATTCTTCCAGACTCATTGATGTATTATTTTAGACTTATAAGTTGTATGTGACTATTCTATTCTTTATCATATTCGTGCTCGTTCCATCTTAGATCTGTGATTGAGTATATTGTTATTGTTGGTGGTTCTTTGTATTGCTAGATATATTACTCAGATAATGTTCTACCGCTGATTCTATGGCGTAGGCTGGGCATTGTTCCCGACTTGTACTCTTACACCGAGTACGGGTCATGACAAAGGGACTGGTGCATCACATATTCTTTTTTGTATATCATTGGTTCAACCAGCCCTACTCGATTATGGCATGATCTGAGGATACTTATATATTGCATTATTGGGATAAATCAGAGATCACATATCAAGCCGTAATACATGTTTGGCCGTTAAATCTGTTTTAGTTAGAGAAGTGGACCGTTGCAGCATTAAAGTTTAACTCATGTCCTTGTTTGGTTGTTGCGTTGTTGTGTTACAACAGAACACGGATCGAAGCTACTTGTTATTACTATATTATTTTACTTAATATTGTATCCATGCTTGTGTATTGTGCCTTCTATTGAGTGAAATTAGGGACATAGACTGTCATGGCATGATAGTTTAACTCATGTCCTTGTTTGGTTGTTGGGTTGCGCTATTGTGCTATGATAACCTGTGGACTAAAACTATGACGCAGAGTTATTCTAGCTTGACCATAATCAAGGGACATATTCTATCTTGTTGTGATGTGGCACTTCCTGTCCTTGTTTTGTGAAGGGGTATCGTGTCATGTCATGGATGAGACATGTATCATTGACTGTTGGTTTAAAGCATCTTATGCTATAGAACTAGTTTTGTTTCTTCATTTTGTGCTCTTTTATAGTACTTGTTATTTGGGGTCTGACCCTACTGGTTTTGCAGGGCCAGGTTTAGAGCCAGCACCTGAGGATCAAGCGTATCTCACCATCATTGATGGCACACACCAGAAGGATGGCTGTTGAGGGTCACGAGTGGGTTCCTTTATTCACTGCTCATTTTTTTAAACTATAATCTTTTGTGCGTTTAGCCAACTACCACCTGTTAGTCGGATAATCTGGACACTAATTTCCTAAATTACTATAATATATTCAGACTGCAGCTGACTCCCTATCATGTATACTTTTGATTGTGTATCTAGCATATCACTTATATTGCCAGATCTCTAGAATATTCTGATGCAGAGTTGGGGATGCCTTACTGCTTATTCTAAAATATTTTATGTTATTGCTACTTGTTTGAATGATTGAGATATAGAAGTTCTTGACCCTAGAAGACTTGATTGTAGTATGCACCCTCTTGTCTCTAGACAACCTTAACACATTGCGAGTTGCTTCGGTATTCCATAATATGTGGTTGACTGAGTCATTCTCCCGTTCTCTAGTATTCTGGATCTGGGACATGACAAGGTTTTAGTGGTGGCCCATGTAGGTCTATTTTTCAGACTTTGGGGTGGCCTGATTATAGAAAATCTGAATCAAACATATTCCTCCTTGAAATCCTAAATCTGCCTTCTCGAAATCAGCTTTGACATATGTACCATTGATTCCTCGATACTTTCTTGTCCTGTTCTTAATTTATCTTGTATCCTTTTCTTTAGGGCTTCTCCAGAATCGGTGGTTGGAGTACCAGTAGTTTTAGCAGGACAAGGATTCGTTGGCCCAGAACGAGAGACATCACATGTTCCTGGAGGGATCAGGGTAGAACCCGTAGAGGAGCACGATGAACAAAATGTACCAGAAGTTTTAGTACCCCCGGTCATACCAGCAGTGCCAGTAGCACTTGATACATCGATATTGCTAGAGATTATTTAAGGAATGATGGCGGCTCAACAATATCAATAACTTCAGTAGCAGGAGCATAATGTCTTATTGCATCAATGATTACAGACGACCTTGGAGAGAAGTGTTAGAATAGACTCAGGGGCATCGTTGAGGTTCTATCCACTTAACCCTAGGTACTTTGATGCATGAAGGATGCCATTACCGCAGATACTTGGCTGCAAAATATTGAGATAATACTGACAGCAGCAAGGGTTCCAGCTGAGGAGCAAGTTGATCAGGTTCAATTGCAACTCCAGGACCATGCCAAAGATTTGTGGGCAGCAGAAGAGGTTGGTTTAAGACAACCTGTCTCATGGGATACTTCAGAACTGGTTTCAGGGTCAAGTATTTTGGATTAGTAGCTTAGTATGAGCTACATTAGAGGTTTATCAATCTCAAGAAGTCTGGGGGGACGGTGGATGGCTACGCAGCAAAGTTCTGCAGGCTTAGCAGGTTTGCTCCAACAATGATGGAAACAGAACCAGAGCAGGTGATGAGGTTTTAATATGGACTTCATCTAGAAATTCAGCAACTAGTAGAGGGCTATAACTACCAAACCTTCGACAAAGTATTGATCGCATCCATGCGATATGAGCTGACAATGCAGAGGTTAACTTCGAGGCCAGGAGGCCAGAAGAAGTCTCATACACAGAGCGGAGGAGGACCAGCACAATGGATGTTAGCACAATCTCCTGGCGTTTATATTCATGACACAACGCCAAGGAGGCCAGTGGCATCGGCAGCAACAGCATTAGCTCGGCCATATCAATAGAGACAACAACAACAACAACGATTGGGAGCCCCAGTCGGATGTACGTATTATGGCAAAGGAGGCCATACCAAAGATGTGTGTAGGGCAGCACAAGGGTTGTGCCTACGATATGGTAGTCCAGACCATCGGATTGCCAATTATCCGATGATGGAGAGGATTGAAGGGCCAGTGCAGCGATTAGCCTTACCAGCACCAGGGGCAGTTCAGTACAGGGGACCAGCACTGGCAGTCAGGCATTTGGCTCAGCATCCATTGCCAAAGTAAACTCAGATTTACAACCAGTAGAGGAATCAACAATATAGCCAGTAGAGGTCACAACTGCGTATCCAAGGGAGGCAGCAACAAGGCCAAAGGCAAGCTTTTACCCTTTCGCTGGAGGAGGCTTTGGCATCAGGTGACGTGGTGGCAGGTAATATTCACGTTATATCTTTTTCTGCCATAGTATTATTTGATTCGGGAGCATCCCATTCATTTGTATGTGCACGATTTGTGATACGTATTGGATTGGAGTTTAAGGCATTGCCAGAGAGACTGAATATAATTGCTGGTAATGGTCTCGTAGGAGTTGAAAGAGTATGTCTGCCGTGTCCAATCATAGTATGCGGACATTTATTACCTACAAGGTTGATCGAGTTCTCTATGGATAATTTTGACATTATTCTAGGCATGGACTGGTTGAGAGACAGTCATGCGACGATAGATTGTCGTAGGGGTAGAGTATTGTTTAACATCCCGGGCAAGAAAGAGTTTATTTTTAACAGAATGGTGAGGGACCAGCATGAAGATAGCATAGCAGCAGTATCAGAAATTGGGGATCAGCTTCCCAGAATAATTAAATAATTTCTTGACGTATTTCTGGAAGATCTTTCAGGATTTTATCCTGTAAGAGAAGTGGAGTTTTGCATAGAATTAAGGCCAGTAGTAGAACCAATTTTCAATAAAGTCTATCAGATATCATCGATGGAACTCAACCAGATATATCAACATATGGAAGAACTGAAGGTGAAGAAGTTTATTCGGGTTAGTGGATCACCATGGGGTGTACCAGCACTTCTAGTAAAGAAGAAAGACGGGACGACACGGTTGTATATCGACTACAGGCAGTTGAATGCAGTAACAGTGAAGAACAAGTATCCATTGCCTAAGATTGATGACTTGTTTGACCAATTAAGCGAAGCAAAAGTATTTTCCAACATAGACCTTCGATTAGGATATTATCAAGTAAGGGTCCGAGAGCAAGATATACCTAAGACAGCATTTTAATATCGATATGGGCATCACGAATTTTTAGTTATGCCATTCGGATTGACTAATACGCCAGCAATATTCATGAATTTGATTAATCGTATCTCATGCCATACCTAGGTCAATTTATAGTGGTATTCATAGACAATATTCTTGTCTACTCCAACAGTGAAGAAGATCATGAAGAACATCTTTGGAGAGTGTTGCAAGTTTTAAGGGAGCATCAGTTGTATGCCAAGCTTAGTAAGTGTGAATTTTGGTTAGGTCATGTGTCATTCTTGGGACACATCATCTCAGGAGCAGGAGTATTAGTGGACCCCATGAAAGTTGAAGCAGTAGAGAATTGGCCACTCCCTAAGACAGTAGCAGATGTGCAAATTTTTTTGGGGTTAGCGAAATATTATCGGAGGTTCGTGACAAACTTTATATGGATTTCAGCACCAATGACTCGTCTAACCCGCAAGGAGGTAAAGTTTGTTTAGACGGCAGAGTGGCAAGCAGCATTCAAGAAGTTGAAAGAGAAACTTATATCAGTACCGATCCTTACACTTCCAGTAGGATCAGGAGGGTTCACAGTTTATTGCGACGCATCTGGAAAAAGACTCGGGTGTGTATTGATGCAGCACGAGAAATTGATAGCTTATGCGCCTCAGCAGCTATAAGATCATGAGAAAAATTATCCAACACAAGATTTGGAGTTAACAGCAGTAGTATTTGCACTCAAGCTATGGAGACACTACCTATATGACGATCGGGTAGAGATATTTACAGATCATAAGAGTTAAAGTACATATTTACCCAGAAGGACCTGAACATGAGGCAGAAAAGGTGGCTAAAATTATTTGGTGATTATGATGTAGCACTTCAGTATCATCCAGGCAAGACAAATATGCTGGCAGATGCTCTTTGTAGGAGAGGCAACGTATTTGTCTTGACAACTCAGAAGAACATATTAGAGGATCTTCGAGAGATGGAAATCGATGTAGTATTACCTCAAGGAGCGGGAATACTATCCAGTCTTCAGATTCAGTCAACCTTGGTGGAGAGGATTAAGGCGGCTTAAGCAGAAGATTCTTAGATTTAGAAGCTTAGGACATAATGTGATTCAGGACTGAGGAAGGAATTAAGGATTCACGAAGACGAAACACTTAGATTTGAAAACCGTATTTGTGTGCCAAGTGAAGATATCAAACATGAAGTAATGACTGAGGCACACAGTTCTCAATATTCTATTCATCCAGGGGGCACGGAGATGTACCATGATATCAAGCAACATTTCTGGTGGAACAGAATAAAAAGAGAGATAGCTCAGTTTATTTTACGATGCCTTATATATCAGCAGGTGAAGGCAGAGCAGCAGAGACCAGCATGATTATTGCTACCCCTGCCTATTCCAGAGTGTAAGTGGAAACACATTACGATGGACTTTGTGACTGGCTTACCTAGATCCCTTACTGGACGTGATATAGTTTGGGTAATAGTAGATCGACTCACGAAGGTGGCACATTTTCTTTCCTTCCGGGTAGGGCAGTCCATAGAGCAGTTAGCAGAGATGTATATGCGACATATAATAAGGCAGCACGGAGTTCCAGCAAGTATAGTGTCAGACCGTAATACCCGCTTTATATCTCATTTTTTTAGAAGTTTACACGAGCGCTTGGGTACTAAGTTGACATTCAGTACTGCGTACCATCCTCAAACAGACGACCAGTCAGAGAGGATAATACAAATATTGGAAGATATGCTGCGGGCTTGTACTTTATACCTTGGTGGATCATGGGAAGATCACCTTCACTTAGTGAAATTATCGTACAACAACAGTTATCAGGCCAGCATACAAATGGCTCCATTCTAGGTATTATACGGAAGGAAGTGCAGGTCACCTTTAGCATGGGATGACATTGGTGAACGAAAGATGTTGGGGCCTGAGATGATCACACAGCCTGTTGAAGTGGTTAAGCAGATTAGAGAACGGCTTTGAGTTGTACAAGATCGTCATTGTCATTAGGCATATCAGCATCGTAGGCCGCTAGAATTTTCTGTCGGTGACCATATATTTTTGTGGATTTTGCCTACCTATGGAGTCATTAGGTTTGGGGTTCGCGGGAAGCTTAGTCCACGGTACGTTGGACCATTCGATATTCTCGAGAGGGTAGGGGATATTGCTTATCGTCTTGCCCTTTCACCTTCGCTACGTGAGGTACACAATATCTTTCATGTGTCTCAGTTGTGTAGGTATGTCCCGGACCCGAGTCATGTCCTCGATTACTCTAAGTTAGTCGTTGGTACCGACTTGACTTACGAGGAATAGCCCGTGTCCATTTTGGATCAGAGAGGCAAAGTACTCAAGAATTGGACTATCTGTCTTGTTCGTATTGCTTGGGGGCATCACTCTTTGGGAGAGTCGACGTGGGAGTGCGAGGACGATATTGGATCTCGGTACCCGCACCTATTTGACTCATAAAATATATTTTCTTTATATGCCTTCGCATCTTTCATTCCATGATCGACAAGCACTCATAAGGGATGAAGTTGCTTTGCTTCATTATAGGTGTTATTGTTATACTTGCTTGTGTTGTATGTGTAGATTGCTTGTAGATAGTTGTTGCTTGCTTTGACATTTCTAGCTAGCCTTGAGTTTGAATTCCAAGGACGAAATTTTTCTGAGGTGGGTGTCACGCCCCGGTCCCGCAGGGCCATTCGTCCTCACTCTGATCCCTACGGAACTGATCGTCCTCGCATGGGCGTGATGCCGTGCAAGCCTAAAATGCGCTTGCACAAGGCCAAAGCTTTGATACAAGGGCAAGTAAGCTATTCAATACTGGAGCAGCGGCACATAACATTGCAGAAAAGTAAAGAACACAATGGCATAAGAAAACAGGCTCTTTTATTGATATTCACAAGTGTTACAAGCGGCACATGGCCGAGGTTACAATTCGCTCAAGCACTGTCTCTCGATTACAATGACACCGTTCCATACATTATGTCCCTCTATATAAAAATAGCTCAAACTCAATGCGGCTCAAGGCATCGACTCCAGATTTCCTGTTCCTTGGGATGAGGCACGGCTATCGCTTCCTCGGACGGACAAGCACCTGAGAACAAGCAAACTGTTAGTGGATCAGCACTTTTATAAGTACTGGTGAGTATAAACAACTGAACAGAAGCTACACCCCCTGAAACCTACACTAAGTAATCATGTGGCAAAATATTGCATTACTAGTGATCTTGCTACTTTTACCTAAGTTCATTTCATGCAGCTCAGAACTAGTCAGATTACATCTTTTGAAAACACAAGTTGGAAACCAGTTTTGCATAATCGATACTCAAGCATTCAAGCAACATATAAGGGACAATGTCCTCATCATGCAGTGCGCAGCATGTATTGTGCAATCAATCTAACTCTTTGGGGCAAATCTTATCTAGCAAACTGATTACCTCAAATCAAAGCAAGCATATCAAGTGGACTATCATTCATTCAAGCGATTATGGCAACATATCTATATTATTTTGGTCCCCGAGAAGCTCAGGATCGGTAGCGGTAATCCATCTAACCAATGACTCACATACTGGTTCTATTAGCAGCTATGACCAAGGTTCAGCTCTGCACTAACAGCCATTGTCCAACCGGTGTGAAACATGAAGCACTAACAGGAACTCAACGATGCCGACTAAATGAACAAGCAGGCTATACATAAACTTATTTCATTTCTTATCCACGGCCGAGCGGCTATCCCTGCAGCAGACACACAAGTTAGCAACAAATTGCATAACATAATGTATACAGTTCTCTAGTTTCCTGTCTGTCCCTGCATCAAACCGTTAGGTATGCAAGAAGGCTAGCCTAGCATGCGCCCTAACTATATGATGGCCCCCTCCACGGGATTAACAGTTGGGACATACAAGCCCATCTCACTAATAGACGGGTCTACCCTCCCGTAAGTAAGGTGTTTTAAGCCTCTGGGTATCTAGATCTCTCCTAGGCCGAACGATCCCAGTGCCCCAGGAAACGCTCGAGAGATGACCTTGTGCACAAGTTGTCCTGACCAAATGCATGAATGCAAGCTCCTATCAATACCAGATAATACACATAATCCAGAACAAGCAAGCAAACACATCTATCAAGTCCATATAGCCGAAGCTCACTCTCTCAATACACTTGCCTAATAGCCACACACCCCCCCCCCCCCCGTAAGTAAGGTTTTTAAGCCTCAGGGTGGACTATTAGTCTAAATGCATAAGTTCACGCCATTCACCAAGTTCTATCTCATCACAAGCCAATAATGAAACATATTCAAGCAAGCTAACTCTTAAACCAAGTAACAAGCAAGAACAGTTCTATAAATCTAGCATGCAATTCTATCTCTTTGGACAAGCATTCAAGTATTCCAGCTTAGCATACGATATCAAGATTAAATGCAAGCAATCCTTTACTCTTTCTTATTAGCATGGCAGCGGTTCGTTAAATAGCAGTGTTCGTGTGACTAAGCATGCAATAGTTCTCATATCTCATTTGTATAGCAATGGTTCTATCTCATATCAGACAAGCATTTCCAGTTCTCTAGTTAGGCAAGCAAGCAGATTCATTTCAATGACAAGCTATGTGAGTTCTCTTATTAGCATGCTGAGGCAGGTTCTATCATTCTACTTATGAAACAATCTTCTTAAGCAATCAACCATTCAAAAACTCAGATTCATTATTAAGGCATACGAGAATCAAAGAATGCAGTTCTGCCCACTCACTTTGATCAATCGGTCGGGAACTCTCCGAGAAGACTTTCGTTCGAGCAAGCAAGGCGATATCACTTGTACATAGCGCCTATGCGGAGCGGGGTGCTACAGTGGGTAGAGATGTCACTCTCCATTCCCAATATACGTATTTGGAGCGTAATTATTTTCTTGCTATCGTAGTTATATAATGCAGAGATAATAGACCCATTCTTTGGTTCACTTGGCTCTTGGTTTATTTATTTTGTTTGGTTTTATCATGAGTTGAACACCATGGCCCAAACCTCAAACCCTCCACTTATAACCCAACTTCTCTCTCTCTCTCCTCTCATTTTTCCTCTTCTATTCTTTTTCTTACGTTTTTCTCTCCCCCTCCATAGACAAGTACATATTACAAGAAATGAAGAAATCCTTTATATATTTGTTCCATTATGTTCCTTATATAATTTTTATAGAACTTTGTATTTTTGTATTTGGTTGATGAATTTGTGTAGATCTAAGTTTTAAGTTTTAGGGTTTTCTTTGTGTTCTTGAGTGTTCTTGGGTTTTGATCTCTTAAAACTAAATATTTTCTAAAACTTGTTATCCTATGTTGATGAGCACTTGATTTTGAGTAGTTTAGAACTTTACTTTGCTGGATTTGGACATCATTTAAGATTTCTATGGAAGAAACAAAAACTCATTTTTGAGCTTTTGGATATGGACAAAAAGTTGTTGTTTGGTGGAGACGACGAAGTGCTATGCGACACGAAGTGCTATGCAGCCTGGACTTCTCATCTCGCGTCAGCATGCGGCCAACCCTGTTAGACGCATGACTAAATTTGCACATGGGCCCTTGGCCAAATGCATGAACTTGAATGAATAAAATTTTACTAATTCCAAAAAGATTTCATACGCCCAAGAGGAGTATACGGTCTCTTGTCTATGTGGCCAGGAGCTATGCGTCCCTCTCCTTTTGGACGCATAACTTCTGACTGACTTGTCACGACTTTTCATAATTTTTCTTTTCTTCTGACACACTTTTATCACATGTCACATCAGTTACTTTTCTGACTTGACTTGACTTGACTTAACTTGCACTTATTGTTTGTAACATCACATGTTTCCCGAAGAGTGGACTTTGCTCTGTCTATGCGGTCTTGACCCTATGCGGCCTTGACCTTATGCGGCCAAGACCCTATGCGACATTGATCTTATATGGCCTTGACCCTATGCGACCTCGACGTTATGCTGCACCTCGCTATGTGCCTTTGCACTTATGCGCCTATTATTTCTTACACACTTTGGACACTTGCTTGGTTTAATGTGGATATTGATTGAACGATTGTGATGCTATGTGTTAACTTAGAAATGACTTATATGACCCAGATGTGGCCATGTGCTAAATGACTAAGCATGTGGCATGAACCTGTAGATATAGCCCTACATGTACTTATTTGCTGATTAGGCTACTTTGTCATAACTACTACCCTATTTAAATTTTATTTCATTTTTATCTCTCCAATATATATATATATATATAATATATATATATATATATATATATATATATATATATATATGAATTAATAACTAGGCTTATGTAAATACCTAATTGCAAAACTAGTCTCACCCAAATTCTGAATTAAAGAGGGGGGGATTTGTGCAAATTTCCCCAAATCCATGGGAAGAAGGAGGAAACCAGCAGCAGATCATGAGTCATGACCTACCTGGCTCCTCCTCCCTTCATCTCCATTTCCAAAGAAGAAAATCTGGCAAACTCTCATTCCTCCATGCATTTCCAATGCACCCAACTTTTCTTACTTAATCCCCTGAGGAAAACCCATTCCTTCTTCATCCTCACTTCTCTCTAAAACCCAAACTCTTCTTAAACTGTTGCTACTGTGCTTGCCGCTGCTACTGTTACTGCCGCTGCTACTGCACACCGTCAGCTCCGCCGTCGCTGCCGCCACTGCCACCGCCGCTACTGCCGCTGCTGCCACTGCTGTTACTGCCAGTTCTACTGCTGCTGCCACTGCTACCGGAGTCGCACGCCGCAGACGGCGACGCCGACGCCCCGCGGCCGGACGCCGCCACCCCACGCACCGCCACCGCCGGACCGCACCTCGCCGGACACCGCCACCGCAAAGCCACTTCTCTCCCTTCTCCCAAAAACCTAGGTATTTCTTCCCCTCCTCCAATTTCTCCTTTCCAAAAATAAATTTAGGTTATAATTTATCAAAATCTCTTGGATTAGGAATACAAATGGGAAATTAAATATCAAATTGAGAATACTTGGAGAACCCTAGGTTGTTCGGAACCAAGACAAGTCCTCATCTCCCCTTTTTATTTTTATGTTATTAGTCTAATTCATGATTTAGTATTGGAAACTCATGCGTTCCTTAAAAATTGACTCATGTACTAGGACACGATACGAAATATATTGACACTATGTGATAATAACAATGTATATACGATGGATTGGTTAAATAATCATGTTGTATTTACATATCTAGGTATATACCTATATTTATAAATATAATTATAGTACATAAATCATGTTGTGTACATTTATGAGAGTCAAGTTGCAATCGACTTGGAGAATGGGGTATACGAGCTAAGACATAAGAATTTTATTGGAATTATTTGTATAACGTGGATCAAGTTCAATTTTTGAAATACAATACGGACTCTAGTATAGTACATGACATGGATAATAAAATTCAGATTTGGTTTATGATCATTAATTATGTTAGAAACATTGGTATTTCAAGTGATAAGTATATTGACTACATGGATGAATGGAGGTCTTCATAAGTAAAATAATTAGAGAAATATATAGTTATAGACGCATATAGAAATTTACGCCTACAAAGGCATGATTGAATAGAAGTAATTATATACCATTTCGAATTACATACTTAATTACTAAATAAAATAATCTAGAATTGGATTATACAGCTCATGTTATGCATTACACTTCAAGACCTTATAAGTGAATTTAGCAATATATGTATATATATATATATATATATATATATATATATTG
The DNA here is from genome assembly GCA_036927795.1 of Iris macrosiphon. NCBI lineage: Eukaryota > Viridiplantae > Streptophyta > Magnoliopsida > Asparagales > Iridaceae > Iris > Iris macrosiphon. The sequence goes on along the minus strand of JAYESA010000005.1, from coordinate 144,835,843 downwards.
TAAATATAAATTTTAGGCTCTAAAAAACACTTTTTACATAGGAATATTATATATGACGTATGATACTTAGGTTAGTTAAGATAATCAATACTCTACAAGCAAAGTCATGAAGAGTAATCTTGTCATTTTTTTATAAAATCATTATGTTTCTAATTATTACATTGTGTTGTCTTGCGAATAGCCAGCAAATTGTAAAGCCAAGGTATGTAGCTGATGATTATATAACTAATTACCAAGGTAAGAAGACTTCCTTACTTACTTAAAAATATTAATATTGTCTAAAATATAAACTGTGTGTATTCCGGTGTTGAGAGTTGCTCCATCGAAGGGGTCGGCGAGCCCAGGAATGCTACTAAGGGTTGCTCCCGGTCAAAATTATAAACTGTCAAAATTTTGGGAGATGAAATACAAAGGGGACTCTGCCGAAGTTTTCAAGAATTTTAGAAGATAACTAATATTTCAATGTTCCAAAATATCGCTGACATTCTAAGACTCTAAACCCTAGATATACATATCCTTGCAATAGACCATCAACGATTACAATTTAATTAGGGGACAACTAGTAAAAGTCTAGGGTACGAAGGACACGGACACGAGACACTCAACAAGATCTAACCATCTGAAAACCTGCTATGTGTAAAACAATACCTTAAAATTATGTGGATGACTTAATGCATGTACTCTGGATCATATATGTATCTTGCATCATCCTGGATATGCATTTCTTTTATAAACAAATGGTTAAAGCAATACCAGAGCAGAGACCTGAACATAAGAAAATAGGATAAGGATTGATTATAGATTTAGGCTAGAAGCATTGGGCGGGGAAGAACACCATAAATAACCACCTACGAAATTCTGCCACATATAATGGCTTCAGCGGTTAAAGCTCTTTCGTAAGGCCTTACAAAGTGAGCGGGGTGAGGCTTAGCTCACTTTCATGTTTTAGGCCAGATTATAACCCCGTGCCATCCTGTTCAAGTCAACTGAATATAATTATACCTACTTCGATTCAAAACCATCGAATGGATGAATTCAAGATTGGCCCAAAGGGGGCTAGGCCGGATCATAACCCCGTGTCATCCTGTTCAAGTCACCTGAATATAAGTGCACCTATTTTGATTTAAAAACCATCGAATAGGTGAATTCAAGATTTAAGTCCATGAGGGCAGGGCCGGATTCTAAGCACCGTACCATCAAGTCGCAGCCTGATCCTTCACAATGGGATTTGTTGGTGGAAAACTAGGTGAAGTGGTTATTTAAGGTTGTTCTCCAAATTGCATCATCATTTAGAAAATTGTTTGTGTATTGTGGTAGTGACATAGGATCTGTGATGTTTGAATTATTAGACGATGTAGGAATGTTAAATTAGGAACCATTCAAGTCATAAACACCTTACTATACTACTTTTGTATTGCCTTTGATGGTTATTCTCTTATTCTATTATCATATCATTTATTTGTTTACCGTTCTTGGCCGAGGACTTGCTTGTCGTTCTGACGACCTAGTATTGTTCACTAGGAGTTGATGAAGCAGATGAGGAGATTCTACCTCTCTACAATGTAGATGAGATCGAAGGATAATCTACAAGTAATTTCAGGATATATGACACCAAGTAGTTTGTAATTGAATTTATGTACCTTAAAGAGAAGTTGTTGTAAAAGACTTATCTAGCTGTGTATAAATCAGAATGGTATGGTTTAGATGTATTATCTAATTGCCTTGGCATGACTTGCATTTTATTTTAAAAGACTTAAAGGCGACAATCGCTCATACGAGTATGGTAGAACTCGTATGGGGCGTAGCCTGGGGATGCAGTTACGTACCCGACTCACCGTATCTTGGGAAGCGGGACGTGACACATCTTTTAGTAGTGGCCCATGCAGGTCATGCCTTTAGGAAACCTAGGTAGGACCTGAAGATAAAGAACGAAGGATAAGGTGCAAGTTTAGGTATTATAAGGACACATATTACATGACATAGGTTAAGAGCTGGTATAAGAGAACCCGGGATTCCTTATCAAATTAGAACATCCTAAGATAAGAAATACAGAAACCGGAAGAGAAAGCAAGGGTATTCTAAGAAACTTTGGTTTTCTTAATATAATTATTACTAAATTTCTTATTTTTATATAAGACATGGATCTATTCCTTCCGAGCGTCTGGTGGGATGGGAGTGACCGCACACTTTATGGCTATCAACAATATGTAAGAGAACTATGTCATCTACCAGATTGGTACCACATACCACTCTATGAAGTGCATTATGGTATTATGCGCCTCGTTATTAGAGATTTGGAGGATGGTGCACTAGTGGACCATGAAAGAGAAACCTATTATATCTACGTACGGGACCCAGAACATGAATATGATTATCCTAAATTAGAAGGGTGTGAAGGAACGTTAACTGATTTTCAAGAACTATATTCTGAAGCCACAATCCTTACTCAAGTGTGGACCCGTATCATGGGGAAACTGGACTAGGAATCATATGCATTAGGGTATTTTATCTACTAGGTGTCTTTGAACGGCAATGATGTATGTGTATATGTACATAAGTTAGAAAGAAGGGAAGTATGGGGATGTAAATGGTCTAAGTATGTATGTATGCCTATGTGCAAGTGACTGGTACCTAAGCAGCATATTTTGTATCACATTTTGACTCTGAGTGAATGAAATATGCTTTCCATGTACCTATGTGTTCCTCTATTTTCCAACGAACTCTTAAGAATTTCAATATCTTTTTCTATTCTTCAATCTCAGGATTACTCCTGAGAAATTGCATTTGATTTTTTAGGATAATGTCTAATCAGGATCAATCCCACGCTTTGTACTCACAAACTCAGATGGAACCCTCTATCAGGGACATATACAAGTTATTCCAACAGATTCTAGAATCTAACAGTCAGCGTGCAGATACTGCTTTAGCCACAACTACTACAATGTTGGAACACTTGCAGACATCTACCAACTCCAGAGATGGTTCACTAAAGGATTTTAGGAACCTAAATCCTCCCAAGTTCAACGGAACTAAAACTCCTATCGAGGCCGGACAATGGATTAGAACTATAGAAGGGCTATTAAAAGCAGCAAAAATTAATCCTGAAGACCTTGTGTCTATAATCCGAATTTAATTAGAGGATATTGCTGGACACTGGTGGAGTGCTGAACACCCAGAGGATTTGGAGGACAAAATAACCTGGGGAAAATTTAAAAGAAAATTTGAATGGAGATTCTTTCCAAAATCAGCTAAAATTGAGTTAGAATGGCAGTTCACTCATTTAAAGCAAGGGAGACTCACGGTAGACGAGTATGTTGCAGAGTTTTCCAGGCTTAGTCATTTTGCTTCAAGCCTAATAGCTGACGAGGAGACCAAGGTATCTAGGTTCCTAGAAGGACTAGGGAGCCAACTGAAGAGTAGGGTCGCTGCCTATCGATGCCAAACCTATCATGAGGTGACTGAAGCAGCAAGGAGTCAGGAAAGAATGCTAAACGAAGAACAATCGTTTCGATTTCAGCCTCAAAAAAGGACCTTGGAAGTAGGAAATTCATCCTCGAGGCATCCGTTGCAAGTACCGTCCAAACGCTCTCAAACTGGTATCTTAAGAAGACCAGTATTTGTAACTTTTGTCAGAAACCTGGACACATAAGAGATGAGTGCAGGAAACTCCTGGATCTTAGTTTAAGATGCGGATCAGATAAGCATCAGGTTGGCCAGTGTCCACAACAATGACCCTTAGGGCCAATAATGCAAAACCAACACTAAGAATCACGACCCACGTTCCGGAGAAATAACATCAGGCCTATGCTTCAAGGAAATGGTCCTCGACCTCTGATACGAGCGCCCACACCTCAAGCCATGTTGACTTATGGAAATCAACGAAGACCGCCCTTTGCACCTCAAGCCTACCAATTCCAACAAGCTCAAAAAATAAACTATCCTCAGATTGGGAAGAAGAAAAGGCAAGGGCAGGCATTTATGATGAATACTGATGAAACAGAACTGGCCGGAGAAGTAGTAACAGGTACTATTCTAGTTTCAGCCTGTCCGGCATCAGTATTATTTGATTCTGGGGCAACCCATTCATTTATAGCTTCAGCATTTATAACTCTTTATGAAATCAAATCGCAACCATTACTTAAAAAATTAAACATTCTAACGGGTAATGGTACGGTGGAAGTTAGTCGGGTTTGTGAAGCATGTCCAGTTAAGTTAGGCGGTGTAGCCTTCCAAGTAAGATTGTTAGTTTTTTCGATGAACAATTATGATGTAGTACTTGGAATGGATTGGTTAACCAAGACATTGGCAAATATAGATTGTGGCCAAGGGAAGGTTCAGTTCTAGCTCACCAATGGGGAATTATATGAATTTGTTCGAGATCAGAAAGAATTTGATGCTGAGGAGTTAGAAAAGTTTGAGCAACCAGTCCAAGGAAGGTTTCATGAACTAGAGGAGAAACAGTTCCCGAGGATAGTAAAAGAATTCAAGGATGTATTCCCTGATGAGTTACCGGGATTACCACCAGATAGAGAAGTAGAGTTTTCTATTAATTTAGTACCTGGAGCGGCACCTATAGCTAAGAAAATATATCCGATGAATAAGGAAGAATTGGCTGAGCTAAACAAACAAATAAAGGAGTTATTATCAAAATAATTTATTCAGCCCAGCGCTTCACCGTGGGGTGCACCAGTACTTTTTGTGAAAAGAAGGACGGGACCCTACGATTGGTAATTGATTATAGTGCCTTGAATGAGATGACAATCAAGAATAAATACCCCTTGCCCCGAATTGATGAATTATTTGATCAATTAAGGGAAGCTAAGGTGTTCACAAAGATTGATTTAAGGTTGGATATCATCAAGTAAAGGTCAAGAAGGAAGACATTCAGAAAATAGCCTTTAGGACTCGTTATGGACATTACGAGTTTCTAGTTATGCCATTTGGGGTAACTAACGCTCCTGCAATATTTATGGTCCTGATGAATCGAATATTTTATCAATATCTGGATAAGTTCGTGATTGTGTTCATTGATGACATCCTTATATATATTCAAAGAATGAAGAAGAACACGAAGAACATCTGAGGGTGATATTGCAAACCCTAAGACAGGAGCAATTATATGTTAAACTCAGTAAATATAAATTTTTGTTAAATCATATATCATTTCTAGGCCACGTAATCAGCGGAGAAGGTATTTCAGTAGATCCAAAGAAGGTAGAAGCTGTTAAATCCTGGCCAACGCCAAAGTCTTTGACAGAAATTTGAAGTTTCTTGGGATTAGCCGGATACTATAGGAGATAAGTGGAAAACTTCTCAAGGATTGCAGAACCATTAACTCGGCTGACCCAAAAGGAGGAGAAATTCAATTGGATGGAGAAATGCCAGACAGCCTTTGATGAATTAAAAGAAAGATTGATTTCAGTGCCTGTGCTGGCATTACCGTCAGGATCAGGAGGATACGAGATATATAGTGATGCCTCAGGTAAATGGCTAGGCTGTGTACTAATGCAGCATGGAAGAGTTATAGCTTATGCCTCTCGACAACTGAAGCAGCATGAGAGAAATTGGATAACTCATGATTTGGAACTAGCAGCTGTAATTTTTGCACTTAAATTATGGCGACACTACTTATATGGGAAGAGAATCAGATATATACAGATCATAAGGATCTGAAATATGTGTTTACTCAGAAGAAAATTAATATGAGACAAAGAAGGTGGTTGGAATTACTCAAGAACTTTGATATGGAATTAGATTACCATCCGGGTAAAGCAAATAAAGTGGCAGATGCCCTGAGCAGGAAACCCCTGGCATTCTTTATGAATACCTCGAAGGAAATTCTCAAGGACCTAAGTAAGATGGGAATTGAAGTAATATATCCAATATCAGAAGGATTATGGAAAAATTTACAAGTACAGTCTTTCCTAGTAGACAGAATCAATGAAGCTCAACAAGGAGACTCTAAACTCCAAAAAATATGGAAACAAACCAAGGAAGGACTCCAGACTGGAATGAGGAAGCATATAGATGGATCTCTAAGGTTCGAAGATCGATTGTGTATACCCAATAGAAATCTAAGAACAGAAGTCATGACAAAAGCCCATAACTCTCAGTATTCTATCCATCCGGGAAGTACTAAGATGTATAAGGACTTGAAATAAAATTTTTGGTGGCATGGAATAAAATGAGAGATTGCTAAATTCGTATCCAGATATCTTGTCTGTCAGCAAGTAAAGGCAGAACATCAAAGGACAGCAGGTCTTCTTCAGCCCTTACCAATACCCGAATGGAAATGGGAACATATCACAATAGATTTTATGACCGAGTTACCTAAGACCCAAAGGGGTAACAATGCTATCTGGGTCATCATAGATAGACTTACTAAATCAGCTCGGTTCATGCCATTCTGAGTAGGACAGATAACCGAAGTATTAGCAGACATGTATATGAAACAGATTGTCAGCCAATACGGAGTACCAGTGAGTATAATTTCGGATAGAGACACTAGGTTTACTTCACATTTCTAGAAAAGTCTGCAAGAGAGCCTTGACACTCAGTTAAAATTTAGCTCAGCATACCATCCTCAAACAGATAGTCAATCAGAGAGAATAATTCAAACTCTAGAGGACATGTTGAGAGCATGCACATTAGATTTTGGAGGATCATGGGACGACCATTTGCATTTGGTAGAATTTTTTTATAACAATAGTTATCATACTAGCATTAAGATGGCACCTTTTGAAGCATTATATGGGAGAAAGTGTAGATCACCAATGTGCTGGACGGATGTAGGAGAAAGACAGTTATTGGGCCCGGAACTAGTAACACAGACTGTTGACAAGATTAAAGCAATAAAAAATTATTTGCAAGCAGCCCAAGATAGGTAGAAGATGTGGGCTGACAAACATCGAAGGATGTTAGAATTTCAACCTGGCGATCATGCATTCTTAAAAATCTCACCAACAAAGGGACAATTAGATTTGGAACTAGAGGGAAGCTGAGTCCAAGATATATCGGACCATTTGACATACTAGAGAAAATCGGAAGATTATCTTATAAATTGGCACTACCCCCAACATTAGAAGGGGTACATAATGTATTCCATGTATCTCAGCTCCGAAGATATGTACCAGATCCAAATCATATACTAGATCATTCGGAGATCACTATCGGGCCGACTCTACGCATCGAGCAACGACCTGTTGGAATCCTGGACCGTAGAGACAAAATACTCCAAAATCGGATCATCTCATTAGTTCGAGTAGCTTGGAATAAGGACACTCCAGGAGAATCAACTTGGGAAAAACAAGAAGACATGCGAAACCAATTTCCATACCTGTTTACTAATCAAGGTTAGCTACTCTTTAATTTAAAATTTCGAGGACGAATTTTTTCTAAGGAGGACCCTATTTAAATTTTATTTTATTTTTATCTCTCCAATATATATATATATACATATATATATATATATACATATATATATATATATATATATATATATATATATATATATGAATTAATAACTTGTCTTATGTAAATACCTAATTGCAAAACTAGTCTCACCCAAATTCTGAATTAAAGAGGGGGGGAATTTGTGCAAATTTCCCTAAATCCATAGGAAGGAGGAGGAAACCAACAGCTAATCATGAGTCATGACCTACCTGGCTCCTCCTCCCTTCATCTCCATTTTCAAAGAAGACAATCTGGCAAACTCTCCTTCCTCCATGAATTTCCAATGCACCCCACTTTCCTTACTTAATCCCCTGAGGAAAACCCATTCCTCCTTTATCCTCACTTCTCTCTAAAACCCAAAATCTTCTTAAACTGTTGCTACTGTGCTTGCCACTGCTACTGTTACTGCCGCTACTGCCGCACACCGCCGGCTCCGCCGCCTATGCCGTCGCTGCCGCCACTGCCACCGCCGCTACTGTCGCTGCTGCCACTGCTGTTACTGCCACTGCTACTGCTGAGGCTGCTGCCGAAGCCGCACACCGCCGACGCTGACGCCCCGCGGCCGGACGCCGCCACCCCACGCACCGCCACCGCCAGACCGTACCTCGCCGGACACCGCCACCGCAAAGCTACTTCTCTCCCTTCTCCCAAAAACCTAGGTATTTCTTCCCCTCCTCCAATTTCTCCTTTCCAAAAATAAATTTAGGTTATAATTTATCAAAATCTCTTGGATTAGGAATACAAAGGAGAAATCAAATATCGAATTGGAAATACTTGGAGAACCCTAGGTTGTTCGGAACCAAGGCAAGTCCTCATCTCCCCTTTTCATTTTTATGTTATTAGTTTAATTCATGATTTAGTATTGGGAACTCATGCGTTCCTTAAAATTTGACTCATGTACTAGGACACGATACGAAATATATTGACACTATGTGATAATAACAATGTGTATACGATGGATTGGTTAAATAATCATGTTGTATTTACATATCTAGGTATACACCTATATTTATAAATATAATTATAGTACATAAATCATGTTGTGTACATTTATGAGAGTCAAGTTGCAATCGACTTAGAGAATGGGGTATACGAGCTAAGACATAAGAATTTAATTGGAACTATTTATATAACGTGGATTAAGTTCAATTTTTGAAATACAATACGGACTCTAGTATAGTACATGGCATAGATAATAAAATTCAGATTTGGTTTATGATCATTAATTATGTTAGAAACATTGATGTTTCAAGTGATAAGTATATTGACTACATAGATGAATGTAGGTCTTCATAAGTAAAATAATTAGAGAAATATATAGTTATAGACGCATATAGAAATTTATGCCTACAAAGGCATGATTGAATAGAAGTAATTATATACCATTTCAAATTACGTACTTAATTACTAAATAAAATAATCTAGAATTGGATTATACAGCTCGTGTTATGCATTACACTTCAAGACCTTATAAGTGAATTTAGCAATATATGTATGTATGCATATATATATTGTAAATATAGATTTTAGGCTCTAAGAAACACTTGTTACATAGGAATATTATATATGTACGTATGATACTTAGGTTAGTTAAGATAATCAATACTCTACAAGCAAAGTCATGAAGAGTAATATTGTCATTTTCTTATAAAATTATTATGTTTCTAATTATTACATTGTGTTGTCTTGCAAATAGCCAGCAAATTGCAAAGTCAAGGTATGCAGCTGATGATTATATAACTAATTACCAAGGTAAGAAGACTTCCTTACTTAAAAATGTTAATATTGTCTAAAATATAAACTGCGTGTATTCCGGTGTTGAGAGTTGCTCCACCGAAGGGGTCGGCGAGCCCGGGAATGCTACGAAGGGTTGCTCTGGGTCAAAATTATAAACTGTCAAAATTTCGGGAGCCGAAATACAAAGGGGACTCTGCCGAAATTTTTAAGAATTTAAGGAGATAACCAATATTTCGATGTTCCAAAATATCGTCGACATTCCAAGACTCTAAACCCTAGATATACATATCCTTGCAACAGACCACTAATGATTATAATTTAATTAGGGGACAACTAGTAAAAGTCTAGGGTACGAAGGACACGGACACGAGACACTCAACAAGATCTAACCATCTGACAACATGCTCTGTGTAAAACGATATGCTTAAAATTGTGTGGATGACTTAATGCCTGTACTCTGGATCATATATGTATCTTGCATCATCCTGGATATGCATTTCTTTTATAAACAAATGGTTAAAGCAATACCAGAGCAGAGACCTGAACATAAGAAAATAGGATAATAATTGATTGTAGATTTAGGCTAGAATCATTGGGCGGGGGAGAACATCATAAATAACCACCTACGAAATTCTGCCATATAATTGGCTGATCAGCGGTTAAAGCTCTTTCGTAAGGCCTTGCGAAGTGAGCGGGGTGAGGCTTAGCTTACTTTCCTATTTTAGGCCGGATCATAACCCCGTGCTGTCCTGTTCAAGTCACCTGAATATAATTACACCTACTTCGATTCAAAACCATCGAATGGGTGAATTCAAGATTAGCCCAAAGGGGGCTAGGCCGGATCATAACCCCGTGCCATCCTGTTCAAGTCACCTGAATATAAGTGCACCTATTTCGATTTAAAAACCATCGAATATGTGAATTCAAGATTTAAGCCCATGAGGGCAGGGCTGAATTCTAAGCACCGTGCCATCAAGTCACAACCTGATCCTTCACAACGGGATTTGTTGGCGGAAAACTAGGTGAAGTGGTTATTTAAGGTTGTTCTCCAAATTGCATCATTATTTAGAAAATTATTTGTGTATTGTGGTAGTGACGTAGGATCTGTGATGTTTGAATTATTAGACGCTGTAGGAATGTTAAATTAGGAACCATTCAAGTCATAAACACCTTACTATACTACTTCCATATTGCCTTTGACGGTTATTCTCTTATTCTATTATCATATCTTTTATTTGTTTACCGTTCTTGGCCGAGGACTTGCTTGTCGTTATGACGACCTAGTATTGTTCACTAGGAGTTGATAAAGCAGATGAGGAGATGCTACCTCTCTACAACGTAGATGAGATCGAAGGATAATCTACAAGTAATTTCAGGATATATGACACCAAGTAGTTTGTAATTGAATTTATGTACCTTAAAGAGAAGTTGTTGTAAAACACTTATCTAGCTGTGTATAAATCAGAATAGTATGGTTCAGATGTATTATCTAATTGCCTTAGCATGACTTGCATTTAATTCTAAAAGACTTACAGGCGACAATCGCTGATACGAGTATGGTAGAACTCGTATGGGGCGTAGCCTGGGGATGCAGTTACGTACCCGACTCACCGTATCTTGGGAAGCGGGGCGTGACATACTTTCTCTGGATCACTTTATTATACGTTGGACAGAATAAGAGGCGTAGTTCAACTCAAGGGAGGGTCTACAATCCTGGTCCTTGTTTGGTTTAAGGATTATGGATTTGATCTCAAGGGGGGTCCTCGCACTACTCTTATTTTATCTATCGATATAATAAAGTGACAAATTAATGTCACCATTATTTGACGGTCCTATTCTGAATACATTGCCACTTGATAACTTAACCACAACCTTGATACTATAACTCATTCCTGCCCTAACTATTGTATCTGTGTTGATACACTTGATCGCACCAAGAGTGCTACTTGATATATAGTGAGCCGTCGTGCCACATATGCTTGCTACATGATATATGTAATTATTTTTTTGTACGGATCTGTTAGTTGGACAGTGACTTTAGCCATGGCTAGATAGTATTGATTGTTGCATCACACTTGGGTGAATCCAGATTGAACTTTAATAGACAATGTTGATTCGTATCAAGAGTGCCCCTACTTAAAGTACGACATTTAGGAAGGAATGTTCATGTGACCACGGCATGAGATTCTAAATAACCTAGGGTTAACTGAAAACTTAATTTGTAGAGCATTGTGAGGGGACGGTATCTCGAGATCGTGCATGTCAAACCACCCTAAGTTAGCTGGGAGTAAAGGATGGCCACCACGGATACTGTATATCATCCGAACTAGTGGAGTGCGGTATCTGACTTACTTTTAAGCCGAGCCAGTGTCTTTCCTATAGAAAGCCTGGAACTGCTACTGATCATTAAATTAGCTCATGGCCCTTACAAGGGACTGGTGCATTACATATTCTTGCTTGTATATCATTGGTTCAACCAGCCCTACTCTATTATGGCACAATTTGAGAATACTTATATATTGCATTACTGGGATAACTTAGAGATCACATATCAAGCCGTAACGGATGTTTCACCATTAAATCTGTTTTAGTTAGAGAAGTGGACCGAATTTCTAACAAGTTTTCATCTCTAAATTTGCAATTAAATTCGGTCTTTTTCTAAGTCAGGGAGGTCAGGTGATGCTCGAGAAGTAGATGGCCGGCCACAGAGTCGATCGGTCCATCTGCAACTGGTTTAGGGACTACCTCCTCTCCCAAGGCGGAGGTTCCTCCAAGGTGGGATTCTGGAGAAATATTTGGAATTTATTTTTAGGGTTCTTGACCAGTGATTTTGTGTTGATTTTGATCTGCTTCAATATGGGATTTCTTTTTCCTGGGCTAGATTCTGCCGGTGGTCAACCACCACACGGAGTTTGCGCTCGGGATGGACATGAGCGTGCTGGTGGAGGGGCTGCTGGTGAGCATGGGGTGGGACGAGATGGTTTACGTGTGGCAGCACGGGACAGACCCCAGGGCGGCTTAGATGGAAAACATCATAGGGGGCAGCGATTGAGTCTCTTTCTTTGTGGTATGTTTTCTCTTGATGAATAGACAACAAAAGTAATTTAATTTGTGGTTATCTCCCTATATATATATTTAGAATTATACATCAAGATGTAGCTTTTTTATTTACTTAATGCTTCAAATGTTAGGAGGAACTACTGTTTGATGCATTATGCATTTAGTAGTTCTTCCTTCCATGCCAAATCACATTCAACCATGAAGTCTTTGGACCATAAACACGCATGACCCTTATCCGGCGTGATTCTCTAGAAAGTGTGTGAGACACGTTAGATGTGGATACGGACACATATACGGTAATCTTGAGGAGTACTCACGGAACCTAGGGTTTCACTAAAAAAAGAGGAAACTCATCTTATGCAGAACTGGTAGGCGTCGAGAGATGATGGCGCAGCAATTTTGACTCTCTTGAAACTATACTTCCATGAGGTTTCATGTTTCCAGACAAGTAAGATTGTTTAAGATGTAATTTGGTTTCATGAAGTTTCAAGGTTTCGTGTTACTAAACACACCTTACATATTTTCTTTTTTAATGCAAGATATTCACAAGCTCTTAAGTCTTAACAATTACATTTGTACTGATAAGTTCCGTTCTGTTAATAAAAATGATTATATGTGAAGTTTTTGCTTGTGGCTAGAAGTTCACAGCAAGTTATTGTGTATAATTGATAACTTACAATTTTAAGTTTCTTTCAAGCCTAAATCAGTTGGAATATAATTGATAACTTACAATTTTAAGTTTCTTTCAAGCCTAAATCAGTTGGAATATAATTGATTATCTATATAATGTTGCTTTGAGACAAAGGTCACGGGACAATATAATGACTCCAAAGCGTAGTTATCAGACCCGTAGGATGTGAGAAGGATGAGTTATATGGCAACCTAAATGAAATGTGCGCTCAACATGAGTATGTCAAAAATAGAATCATGGCTCATATGAGTCGTGAAAACACATAGGGTCGTGCCAGGATTCCAACTGCAATAGTGAGTCATATAATGCACTGAAGAACCTTACCCATCTTTGGTTTGATAACTGTTAATCTCTAATGAACCATCAGTTTTGTAATTCTTATATGTATGCTTTCACTTTGAATTTATTACTTCTTTAGATATTACTTTTCTTGTTTGGACTATACTTTTGCAAATGCTAACAGCTAAATCGATCACTATGTTATATGCAAACTTGAATCTACAGCATGAAAATCAATTCCAATGTGAGTTCAAATTTCTTCACATGAAATTACTAACAAAAAGAGAAGTGCAAATCAATAAAAATTCCAGAAATAACCTTTTGCTCATCTAACCTCTTACGATGAAAAAATGAGAGAAAAACCTTCCTGAAATTTTACCCAAAATCTTACTTCTGGACTAGTCCAAGATGATAAGAACTTTTACTTTTGCAACCTTACATGTTTCCAACCAAATGTGGTATTAAAAATGAAAGGAAATGTTCACGTACCAACATTATATAATGTATATAAGGCTTATCTTTAAATACAGTTACCAAAAGCAAGCAGAAGTTAATGATCAGAAGGGAATACTTTTTGCTTCCCTTAACTTGATCTGCAAGAGTATTATATGATAAAGGATATTTTATCCGACAACTTAAGGTATCAAGGAAAAAAAATGAAAAGTTACCTGGCAAATTAAAATCTCCAGTGAGTGTCAAAACTGTTGACATTATAGCTTTAGTTACCACTGGGTGTTTATCAAGCGCCATCAAATACCTGAAAAACCAATAAAATATTAATACCAAAACTATTCTTTTGATGATGTTTAAAATATGATGGGGATTTCCAGCAGTTGCTCAAATTGCAATGCCTCAACTAATTGAACAAGGATAATAAAACCATCTCATCCATGAACCATCTCATCTATCTCCAATCCTGAACATGGTTTAGTTAGCTGATACTTTTGACTACAGAGAAATATACAAACCTTCAGTTATCTGTATATACATAATTTCTGAGATACTTGAGTACTTTCTTCTAAATACATAATTTTTGAGCTACTTGAGTACTTGCTTCTAAATACACTTCTCTTGTGATAGAATGTATGTTGGCTTTTTTGGCTCTACACTACATTCATTCAGCTAAGTTTTGGCTATTCAAACCTTTGGTTTCATATTTTTTTTTTTCCTAATTTAGGTTGCCATGTTGACTGTGTAGTCAAAGGCGCGCCCCAGGCGCGCCTTGACTCTAGGCACAGGGAGAGCGCCTCGCAAGTGTCCAGGCGAGGCGCGGTTGACGAGGCGCGCCAAAGGCGCACCTTTCCCGGAGGCTCACGAAGTGAGTAAGGCACGCCTTGATAATTTTTTGCTTGTAGACTGCCTTCTTTAGTCCACATTTGGGAATATGTCATGCTTTTTCCATGTTCAAGCCAATAAATGGTACTGTTTACTGATCATACATTCTTTTCGTTGAACCTGTTAACACATTTTCTATTGAATGCTTAAATGTGCATGCAGGGCCGGTCCTGAGGTTTATTAGGCCCAGGGTGAAAAAAAAATTTGTGCCCTTCTTTTTTCATAAATGTCTATTTTTTTCAATAAATAAATTGTATTAATAAAGATAAAACTTCCAAAAAGCACATGACAACAAAAATAATATGGTCCAATAACGATTAAAAAGTTAAACCATTTTCTTCATATTCTTTTGTATATCTTCTAGTACATATTCCTTAGACATAGGTCTCCTACAATGATCTAAAAAAATTAAAGCACTTTCTTTATATTTTTCAGTAGAAGCCACCTGGCCCACCTCCAATGACTCAAAAAGTTTAACCACATTCTTCATATTTTTCTAGCAATCTTCTAGTACATATTCCTTAGGACTTTGGCTTCCTTCAATGACCTACATAACAAAACAACCAAATCAAACAAATTCTCATCTAAAATGATTTCTTCTTGCATTTTTTGAGGCAAAATCATCAATTGTTTGATCAACAACGATATTTTTCAAGATATCCTTTTCAATACTTAAGATTGCTAATCCATTTAATCTGTCTTGAGTCATGGTGGTCCGCAAATAAGATTTAATTAATTTTAACTTTGAAAAGCTTCTTTCTGCGGATGCCACAGTAACAGGTACAGTCAATAAAATTCTATATGCAATAAGAATATTGGGAAACATTTCCATATTTTTTGCAAACTCCATAATTTTAATATAATTCCATGACTTATGCACTTCGTATGCTTTACTAGGTAGCATCTCTTGCAATATTTGTAACTCAGAAAGTAAGTACTTTGCATCAATATCAGACACGTTACCATGTTTCAAAGCTATTTCAAGATTCAAACAAGAACTTTTCATTTCATCATCATCATCCAATGATACTAACTTAGATGCATCAAATAAGAATCCAAAAATACATTCAAAATTTTTCATTTGTTCAAATCTGCTATTTAACTGAGAAAGAGCCATATCAACTAAAACAAGAAAGTAATCAGTTCTAAAGGTTTCTTGAGCAGATTGTTGTTCTCTTTCCGTATTTGGAATCTCATCAAAATATTTCTTTCTAGAAACTCTGCGCTTAATTGGAAAAATGGGCTCAATTTTCAATTCAGATGCAATTTCTTTAGCATCAATAATGGCAGAAGTAAAGCCGCTTTCTCTATATTTTTCAAACCATGAAATTAGTCCTTCTAAGTTTTTAACAGCAACATCAATAAGCATATTTTCAGATTGCAAGATTTTGCTAATTAAATTTATCTTGTGTAAAATTTCATGCCAAATAACCAAA
This sequence comes from Iris macrosiphon, assembly GCA_036927795.1. Classification (NCBI taxonomy): domain Eukaryota; kingdom Viridiplantae; phylum Streptophyta; class Magnoliopsida; order Asparagales; family Iridaceae; genus Iris; species Iris macrosiphon. Next base: position 144,819,853 of record JAYESA010000005.1, on the reverse strand, counting down.
CTTAAAATAAAGTCAAAACTTGAAAACTCACCCGAGACTAACTTTTCAACTTCCCAACTTACTTTGGAATCATCAGCAACTTCAATTAATTTTTTCAAAGCTAGTTTTATTTGGGGAGCTTGGGTTTTTATTGCTTTAACACTTTCAATATGGCTCTCCCAACGTGTGGCAGACAATGATTTCAAAGTTAAGTGATCAACATATTCAAGGAGCATATTCCATCTCTTTGTTGAATTAGAAAACACATTATAAATGGTTTGACAAGCTCCAAAGAAATATTTTTCTTTTAAACAAGAATTGGCCATATCACAAAGTACTAAATTCAAACAATGACAGCCACATGGCATATAAAAAGCTCTATGATTTATATCCAACAATCTTTTCTGAATTCCTTGGTGCTTTCCTTTCATGTTAGACCCATTATCATATCCTTGTCCTCTCACATTATCAATATCAAGATCAAGAGAGTGTAGAGTAGATTGTAATTCATTAAAAAGTCCCAATCCAGAAGTATCTTGCACATTTAGAAACTCTAAGAAATATTCTTCTATTTTTATTGTGGTATTGTTCACATCTACACATCTTAAAATTAAAGTCATTTGTTCTTGGTGACTTGCATCGGGAGTGCAATCAAGAATCACCGAAAAATATTTTGCTTCTTTTACTTTTTGAATGACTAAACTATTAACACTTGATGCCAATGTAAGTATCAACTCATTTTGAATTTTATGACTAAGATAGTGATAATAAACACTTTTATCTTGAATGAGTCGAAAATATTGCATCATTATCGGATCAAACTCTGCTATTGTTTCAAGAAAACCTAAGAAGTTCCCATTCGATACGTCATATATTTTTTCATTTGTTCCACGAAAGGATAAATTATTCATTGCAAGTCTTTTCACAACAGCAATTAATCTCACCATAACTTGTTTCCAATGATCAGTATCTTTTTTTATTTGTTCTTGTAATTCTTTATCAATCGTTTGATTTGTGTTCAATCTGATTCGTAGCTCAACCAAAGCTTTAAGGTTAATGAGGTATTCACGGCTGTTTTCATGTTCTTTAAGTTTATCACCTAGATGTTTCCAATCACTAACACCTTCATCTGCTAAATGACTTCTAGTGTGAATTCTCCTTACCACTTTACAACAGAAACAAAATACTCTATCAAGTTCTTTTGAATAAACCAACCACTTTCTATCAGAAACTTCCCTATTTGCTAGTTTTCAATTATAATAATCAAAATAAAATGATCTATTTTGATTATCTTTAGGATAAATATAATTGGCTTCTCTAACAGGTCCTTTTTCCACCAATAAGTCTCTCAATTTTGCATCTAAACTATCCCACACTCTTGAATCAAAAATATTCAAAGTCATTTTAGCTTCTGACCAATCAAGCACATTGATATTTTTATCATTTTCAATTTGCTCATTTTCGAAAACAATTTTAGGTTCTTCACTATTGATTTGCTCAGTTTCATTTCCACTTAGATTTAGATTTTCTAAATTTATCTCATTCTCATTATGTACAAATTCATCAGAATGAATATGTTGTTCATATTCACTAACCAATTCTTCAACAGGATTTTCATAAGAATCATTTGTTTTCTAAATATATTTATCTAGAGAATTTTTTTGGCTTTTAATAACCTCTTCTATCATTTTTTTTCTTTTTCTTTTCTGACTTCCAGATGCTTGTTTTCTAGGAAACATAATTGTAGTTAAGAAATAGGCAATAAATTAAATAATAAAAATCACGGAAATAAATTAGTGTGTTCGACGGTTCTTCCCTGTACAAGAAGACAAGTAGACAACCAGAGGCTTTTTCTTTTCTGACTTACCGTGGCTTGTTTCCAAAGGCTTTCTTCAATTCTCACTGTACAAGAAGACAACCAAGACAATAAATAAAAAAAAATTGGTTCAACTTTATATATCAGAAACATAAAAGCTAAGAACTAAGAACTAAGAAACTAAGAAGACTGTTCAAATGACCGGAATGGAAACAAAAACATATGAGTATGACAGAAGTCACAGTCTCACAGAGTGACAGAACATGAACATATGAGTCTATGACCGAAAAAATTAACATAACTTTATATCTCAAAGAAAAATTAACAATTTTATATCTTTCAATAGCCGAATATACTGCAGTCATGCCAGCTGCAATGATAAACTGAAAAATTAGACTCATATGTCCCTAAATAAAAATGATAAACTTAAAGTATTGATCAAATGGGGAGTGGTAAACTGAAAAATTAGACATTTCCTACCTAAATGGGAAGTCTTTCTGTCCCCTAAATAAATCCAATACATTCCAACAGAAAGTATTGATCAAATCCTAATTCCTCTAGGCTCCAGCTACAAAAACTTTAGACACTTGAAATAAAATAGGCTTCAACTTCTATGTAAAATTTTCACATTCATGTTCTATAATGCAAAGATAAAGAACTAAAGAAGAGGAATCGATTCTCTTAAAGCTGTAAATAAAATAAGTAATAACATAATTATTAATTAATTACCTCACCTGGACGGCTGCCGGCTGGACCCTTCTTCTTCCGGGGAAGAAACAACACTTAGAAATTGCCAGATTGGTTGAGGGCCTGAGGCTTAAGCACTTCCTCTTTACAGGGAAGAGGACTTTACAGGGAAGAGGACTTTACAGGAAAGAGGAATCGATTCACTTTGAAAAGACCACATAGGGAAGAGGACTCTTTACAGTATAGGGAAGAGGACTCTTTACACTTGGAGAAACTGCCAGCTGTGGCCCCTATTCTTTACAGGGAAGAGGAATCGATTCACTTGGGCATAGTATAACTGATGCCCCTATTCAGTTTGGGGCCCCTATTCACTTTGGGCCCTGGGCAGTGGCCCAGCCTGCCCTGTGCCAGGGCCGGGCCTGTGTGCATGTATTGTTCAATGAGTAAGATCACAGTAAGATCACAATATATTTTTTCTGCTTGGGAGTATGTCCTGCTTGGGAGTATGTCTTGCATGCATATGTAATATGTTTGGGAGTATGTCCTGCTTTTACCTGCTTGTAGACTGCCAAAACTTGATGGGAATGATTTAAGTGTGCATGCATTGTTCAATGAGTAAGATCACAGTATATTTTTCTCTTATATACTGGATATTACATATATTAAGAATCATGCTATTGTAGCCTTTTGCTTGGTTTTGAAGTATATATATATATATATATATATATATATATATATATATATATAATTTTTGCGCCTTGCCTCGTTCGGACGCGCGTCTTAAGTGCGCATTGCACCTCGGGCGATATGGACCCTTTGCGCCTTGAGTGCGCCTTGCGCCTTTGACTACCATGGGACTCTCACTTGTTATTTTTGGATAAAAAGAATTCTTGATCAGTTCATATTTATCAAAAATCTGTTCATAGTACAATTACAGCTTAATTAGTTTTTGTTCTTTTCCTGACTGCACCTTGTTATGAGCAGGGAGGAATGGCCACTAATACAAATTAACCTGCGATAGTTCAATTGTTACAGCCTTACTGTGTTTTTATATCCTTGGTCTTTTTCTTTTCTGAATTGGCTGGAAAATAGACTCAATTTCGGTATCGATTAGTATCGATATGAGATCAGGACATGCTAAACCGTATCGGTATCAGCCGTATCGGATCGGTATCGGCCGATACCGTAAATTATGATATATAGAGCCGTGATGTACCCTAAAATATATTAGTTAATTCCCATTTAAAGAAGAACTTGATACCTTTTTCTTTTTTCTTTTCAATGCATTTTCGTGGAACTAAATGTCAGGTAAGTCATAGAGGTCTATATATATTAGGGAAAAAAGAGAGCAATGTCATAGAGAGGTTTTCATTAAATCGGTAAAGATTCTGTAATGAACAGGGCATGGGATGTGTAAAACTTTAGGACCATAAAGATCCTTAAAGAATGGTGTCGGCAGTGGGAAGAAGAGGTCAAGGCTGTGATATGAAGTGGAGGATGCTGGTGCAGGACAGAGGGTACGAACAACAGCCCAAATGTTTTCTTTTTATCAACGACTGCATTCTTTGTTACCACTAGCCTAGAATTAGAAGCATAATATATATATATATATATTACTGGGAGAGGACTCATATCTGAGTTTCATTCAGTGATCATTGCACTTTAACTGATGAAAGTTCTAGAGGCTAAAAAGTAAAAAAAAAAAGATATTCTAGTTTCTTTACAGTAACCTTTTGGTTCCTTGGCCCTTTTCTGGTCATTACCTTTGGGGCTTATAAGATTCCTAGGACTGCTTCGGTTCCCATTTGGAACGGACAATTCTAGCAGGAAATGTTAACTGCAGATGACCTATGCTCTGTAGTTTAAAGTTTACTGGAGTTTTACGCTTATGTGTACCATTTTATATGCAAACCAAGGTTTTGGTTGCAACACAGAGGCAACTTAATTGGTCATTTTACCTTTAGTGGAGTTGTACTGTTCTGGTCAAGAATCAAAAGATCAGTACATTCTATCTATACTAGAAGGAATGCATTTAAAAGTTAAGGAGCCTGCACAATTTTTCCTGTAGGTTTTGATATTTTTATTGTTAGGTTGCTAAAGCCAGTCTTTAGTAGTAAATTCCGTTCCTTTTTTTTCTATACTTAGGGATTTTTTTTAACTTTGGTTAATTGCACTGCTTAGCACTAGGACAAGCATGACTGTTAGTACTAGAACTCAGGAACAAGTAGAGCAAATGGCCTCCAGCCAACTATGAGAATATTGTGTAAGCCGAGTTACATTAGTTGGGCATCTAGTAAACACGATTTAGATAAAAGCTTATGCAGTTTGGAAATTGTATGTCTTTTGTTGTTATGAATCAACGTAAAGAAATTGTATCTTTCTTGTAGTGTTAGCCTACACCATCTATTTTTTTTTTCTTAACTATTTCTAGTACTAAGCAATATACTTACAGGTTTTGGAGGTGACAAAGCAATGCAACTTTTAGAGAGTGGATTGAAGGTGAAAGAGTTTGAATTATTGAGGAGGTATTTTAGTGGCTCTACTTGTTTTAGTGACTCAGCACCATACTTTCTATTTAATATTCCTGTATGTGTTACTTGTTAATATGATCCTAGCAAACTTCTTATAAGTTCCAAATTTCTGCACTTCTTATCTGTAGCCAAGTATAGTGACTTGAAAGATGTTTTACATATTTGTTTCTTAATTTTATTGAACAAGTTGAGTTTTTATATGCTGATGCCTGTATATGAAGGTCGCCGTCCATGAAGCCATGGAGCAGCTGACTATATCACAAAAGCAGGTATACGAGCAACATTGAATGCTAGAACATCAATTTTGGCAGCAGCAAATCCTACTCCCACTGGTGGACACTAATGACAAAGCAAAGAGTCTCAAGGTTAGCCTCTCAATTTCACATAAAAGAAATCTGTTTGCCTTTATGTAAATTTGTCTTCTTTTCTTTTTGTCACTACATGCTCCCAGAATAAGGGTACAAGTACGTGGGTACGTCTAGCTTACGCCACAACATCGACGGTAGAACGCTGTCTAGCTCACAATACTATCGATCACATCTTATAATATTAATATCATAACCTGTCAATGATAATCTTAACTCCATAAGGAGGACAAGATAAATATATAATGGATATATCAATACTCAATCACAATAATCTACAAGGAAGAATAATGTCATGATAAAGATATGAAATGATATAAAAGATGTCCCAACACAAGTTTAGAAATAACATCTCAAACAATAACAATAAGTCTAAGAGTCTAGATAACTCAATAACCATATAAGTTTCAACATAGTACAACTCAGAATATTTCAAAGTGGAACAATTCCAAATACAAAATAAATGCTAGGCTCTAAGTCACTACTAATGGATCCTCTACTGGAGCATGATTCTCTTGAAGTTCCTGGATGTAACTCTCATCTACTCCCGGTCCATAGTATGTGGGACAAAAGTACTCGAGATCCTTTAAAAAATGTTATCCAGTCAGGATTGGAACGAAGCACATAAACTAATAATAGTTCTAATTATAATGATAAAGACTATAAAACTGTAAGTAATGAAAATACAAGATGAAAATAATGCTAGAACACTAAGGGAACTGGTACACAGATAATCATATCACATGCAATAATGAACTGTAAATAAATAAGAGAATGACTATATCATCATGTGTAAACTGGAATAGAAAAATAGAAATACTAGCTAAGTACCTTGAGATATTAGTTATTATGTGATCGGCTTGAGACAAAGATCAAGCTCTACCATATATGATTGACTATGCACAAGTACATGTAAGATAATCAGGTCAATCACGTATAATTGACTATGCACAAATACATGTAAAGATATCAAACTAATCATATATGTGGAGCTATGCACAAGTAATAAGATCAGGCTACATCCTTGTGTGATAAGGGTGAGCTATGCACAAGTAAGTGGGGGTATGATCACATAATCGACTAATACTTTTTCATTCCCGGCTAGTACGATGGATCCAATCACGACTTCTCATGACATGTATCTATGATGTTAGCTTGTGAATCCACTGTGTCAGGATTCAAGTATAACACTACATAACTAGAATCATAGTGATCATCAAAATAACGAAAACTGTTAGAGAATGTATTCGTCTGTGGTCCTGAGAAAAATGTGCGGATCAATATCCAAAATGGAGTCACAAAGACCAATATATGAAATATAAGTGTCAATGAGTGACATGAGATGATATACATGGTTAACTAATTTGTGTGATATTTCTAGGCCACTTCTAGGTCCATACTAGGGTATATTAGTCAATGCTTAGCTAATACCAGCTAATATTAGTTATACTAAGTAATACTAGTATATATATAATTCCTGTGTATTGGTATTAGGATAATATCTTAACTATACAAACTTATCCTAGTGTACTAAACCCATACCTTAGCTAGATACTCTCATATATATATATATATATATATATATATATATATATATATATATATATATATATACACACGATAGCTTATCACACACCTTATTACTACTAATTATCCCCTTCAATCCATATCCACATTACCTTAACCGTATCTCTTGTGAAACTTAAAACTTAGCCCTCTAACATATACCTAATACTACTAGGTACCAGTCTAACCCAACTTAAATAACTCATTATCTTATAATAACTCCCTATATGAATTTGCCCTTGGTATCAGTACTTCTTAGCGCATCTACCAGATAACCTACACGCAAGTTCTAATACCTCAACTGAGAACACCCTAAATCATCCCAAGTGATACAAGTTATCAGTTTCCCTTACTGCAAACACCCTCTACCCAGAGCCCTTGCTCACAGAGCAGTGCACTGCCTCCTTGGTCCCCCATTCATGCATATATCAGTGCACAACCAACCAATACCTGTTCACACAATATCGTTCACAACCTCAATAACATCAACAACAACAACTAATGCATGATGCTGCTGCTCATTGCATTCAGACCAACACGACACTCCTTGCTTCCTCACAAATCACACATACACACAATGATCTACTCACTTGACACAGTGAACACATCTCCCTTCTCTAACCCTTGCCACTGCACATCAGTCGCGTTCGAGCTCACCCCTAACATCTGACCACAATCTTTGATTCCAAGCCTGCATTGACACACAATCCACCTCCTATACTGATACCTATGACCTGATACTGCACTCAGATATTTCCATAAGTCCTTTTGACTGTCGCATAGTGCATCAGACTTCTCCCTTCCCGCATGTATGTCATGCCCCGGCCCCGAGGGCCGCCCGGACCACCGCCTCTCCCCGTCGCCGGGACCACCGGACGCGAACCACCGTGCCTTGGTGCACCGGACGCGAATCACCGCGCCTCGGCGCCTTCCTCCCGACGGGGCTAGGAATGTGTGGCCCGTTTGATACCGGAACGTGATGCCGTGCGAGCCTGGGGTTGCGCCCATACAAGGCTTCATCGTTTAAGTTTATTTGGCTATCATCGCATCAATTTGGTAAGCAGCGGAGGGACATTGTTGCAATGCAATGCATTTAGCCAACTGAGTATTCGGGACAATTCGAGGGACTTGAGTTTCTCTTTAGGTAAATGCATCGTTCCATACATTATGCCCCTTTATACGATAGCATTCAAGAGGCAATCGAAACCAGGATTCCGGGTCTTAGGGACTGAGGCACGCCTATCGCTCCCTCGGACATTCCAGTACCTGCAAGCAAGTAAACTGTTGGTGGGTCAGCACTTTTATAAGTACTAGTGAGATAAAACAACTGAACAAAAGCAAGCATTCACTAAAACCAACACTAAGTAATCATGTTATAAAACATTACATTACTAGTGATCTTTCTAGTTTTACCTATTTTCGTTACATGCAGCAGAAGAACGGAGTCATATTACATTATTTTTGGAAACATCTTTTAAAACAGAGTTTCATATGCGATATAAGCAAGCAAGCCGTTCGTTCTGTTTCAGGATGTGCGCAGCGTGTCTCGTGAGACTCCAGGGACAAATGCATAGCTAGACACACATGCACATCTTAGGGGCAGTCCATCTATCCAAGCCAACACAATGAACTAGCTATATGCAGGGCGGTCCCCGAGTATCTCAGGATCGACAGCTGTTGGACCAGCATACCAATGACTCTTTATCTTATGCTAAGGGCAGCCGCGACTCATGGTTGTTTTTCACTATCATGGTAGCAGCCGTGACACATGCAGTTCAGCTCTCCACCAATAGCCATTGTCCGACCGATGCGAATGCATGAAAACACTATCAAATAAACTTTAGTATGCAGACGAGACGAACCATCAGACTACAATCTTGTTGCGGGGCAAGCCGTCTTATCATTTGAACACATTCAGGCACATGATATGGTTCTCTCGGAGCATAGGCGATAGTGAACATGTTCATGCACTCTTAGATAAGCGTTTCAGGATTCTTAGTTAAGCAGACACGGTCGTTTCAAAGACAAGCTAGGTGAGTTCATTTCATTAACATGCAAGGCAGGTTCTATCATTCTCTTATGAAAATATTGCAAGCAAAAACTCAGATTATTATTAAGGCGTGCAAGAATCAGAGAACGAAGTTCTGCCCACTCACCTTGATACATAATGCCGACGCAGAGCGGGACATTACAATGTACAACACACACCCTAAATTTAGTCCTGAACACAAAGCCCCAAACTCATACACAGTGCATTGCTCTTTGATACCCAGTGCACAAACATTGCTACACTGAGATACTAAATCCTTTTCACCATCATAAACACAATCACATCACATCATCACTCCCTCTCCCAGTTATATATATATATATATATATATATATATATATATATATATATATATATATATATATCACACTATCAAAGACAATAAACTAAACACTTGTAGTGCAACCATACTTGGTATTTGTCTCCAACACCCCAACTACTACAATATCACACAAACACAAGTAATAAAGAGAATATAGTTAGAATTAAGCAATATTGAGTAATTCAAATGTATTTATACGAAAGTGGCATATATAAACACAATGGCGAGAGAAACACCCAATTTATCAACCCGTATCACAACGTATCACGATACGTCCTACTCGTATTCAATTGTGGACACGTAGCTACCTCCACAATATCAATTTAGATCTATAAATAAAACCTATTTCACTCAATGACACACACTTGGTGCACAAATCTTGGATTTTCTCTAATTTGGGCATAAAACTCAATATAGAAGTCACAATATGGGTCATAAGAACATAGTTCTTCTTCCTATAGGTAGCCCTAATGCATGGGTATGTTCATAATGCTTAAATATAACAATTAGAATCTAATTAGAGAAGGATTTCAGAATTTTACCTATTGTGAGATGTATTTTCAATGAAAACTCAATATGACACAATTTGGACACAATCTCCAAGCCAAACTCCTTCTCCAATGCTCTGACAAGCAATAATGGCTCTGAACGCCTCGGTTCTGATGCCGATAGGTGACGTCAGTGCTTATATCACCTACCATAATTACCTTTGTCCGTATACAACTATGTAGTGCCACGTATATGCATATCAAAGCTCCCAATGAGCCAAACTCCCTATACGTAGTGCCACGTATATACATATCAAAGCTCCCCATGAGCCAAACTTCCTATGCGTCGTGGCCCTTATGCGTCCAAACGACCCTAAGGTCTGATCTCTGTGAAGCACAACCCCTATGCGACTCGGTGCGACCAAGTCTTTCTTTTTCAATTGAGGATATTCTCTACAACCAATTGCAGGCCACGTGTCAGGCTGACCCAGTTATGCACGTAAAAAGAGAACACATTAGATCTTCAGCAACAAGCAGATCCCAACAAGATGCCACGTGGCAGATCGATCATGACATGCGTTCATGGTTACAACCATTCTGTTAAGAATAGACACGTGGCTGTAGCAAAATCTATGCGCGCATAACATATTTGTGCACATGAGTCCATTATCATGATGACTATAAATAGCAGGGATACCCACAAAGACACATACATGAGAGAGAAACGGGAAGAAAGCATTCTCATTCCCTCGTCGGACCGTCAACGGAGTAAATGAGTCGCTGCAGTACTCGATCTCCATCATCACACTCCCTAGAAAAAAAATATTGTACTTAGACTTTCAGTTTATGATTTATCTGTACTTCTTTCGTTTGTTTCACAACAAAGTTTGTTCAACTTTGAGTCAATGGCAAACAAACACTGGCGCGTCCCACGGAGACACTCTCGGATGGATGTACCTACGATCTAGCAGCTCCTGTAACTGGACTTTCAGCTCCTTCAGCTCAGCATGGGCCATTCGGTACAGAGCTTTGGAAATGTATCAATGGTGAATTCAATCTTTCGGTCGGGTGGCATGTCAGGCAACTCATCTGGAAACACATCGGAGAATTATGCCACAACGGAAGTAGACTCTACGTTTGCACAATCCCGTCGAGTGTCTCGAACGAACGCTAAGTAACCTTCACAGCCAGAATGTATCATCCGTCGAGCAGACATTGCAGAAATTACTATGCAGGCCTTCGACACTCTCGACGTTGGACTGCACGCTTAGCAAAATTTGGTCTCACCGGGTATAGACGCAACACGACTTCTTTTCCACACAATGGTCGAGCAAGCGCCAAGCCAGTCCATTCCCAAGATGATGTCGTAGTCCTTGATATCTAGGACTATCACATCGAGTGACATATTCCTTCATCCGATACAAATGCAGTCGTCACGACTTTCTGAGCGAGAAGAAAAATCCATGTCCGATAGGGTACTGACGCTAAGCTTTAGGCCTAACAGTGTCACTACCAAAATAAGTCAAATTAGCGACATATTTAGCGACTTCGGATGAAGACGTCGCTAATATTATAGAATTTAGAGACATAATAAAATGACGTCGTAATGTGTCATTGTTGGCGATATTCCGCCATGTCTAGCGACTACCATTAATATTATGGAAATGGACGTCGTCGAGAAGTCGCCAAACGTAGCTATGTTTTTTATAACAACGACGTTCATTAACGCTTCTATATGTACGTCGCAGAATATTAAAAAATAGTGACGTTTACGTCGCTAAATTATTCATATAAGGTTTCGACTTTTCATTTCCTCCAACTCTTTCGTCCCCAAACTTTTCATTCCCCCCTCCTCCCGACCCAGGCAACTATCCCAACTACCCCACAGCCCCCCCTCCCGACGACCCTCCCCCCCCGGCGATCCCCCGAGACCCCGATAATCGATCTTCGCCCCCACTCCGGCGACCCCAGAGACAACGACGACCCCACGTCGACCGGCCCGACGCCGCTCTCTCTGACTACGCCCTGGTGCACCCCTTCTCTCCACGGTCGCCCAGGTAAACCCTAGCCTTATTTGACACACACACACACACACACACACACATACATAGACACAAACACAGATACACACACAGACACACACCCCCCTTCTCTACACTATCCGATATGATACAGACATAGGTAAATTCTAACCCTATCTAACCATGTCTGACATGACACAGACACACACAGATACACAAACACATACACACAAAAATACACACACGAACACACATACATAGACACAGACATACACACACGGACACACATCCACCTTCTCTATACTATCCGATACGACACAGACACATGTAAACCCTAACCCTATCTAAACCTATCTGACATGACACATATACATATACACAATACGACACATACATACACGCGAATGTGACACATTCACACTGACATGACACATACGCTGACACGACACACCGACACAAACACATACATTTTTTTCAAAATAGTGTTGCATGTGTGTATTGCAACACCTATTGTCGCATTTGGATATGTGTATTTGTGTTGCAAAATAGTTTAGGGTGTCAAGTTGTGACTATGATCGTGCCTATGTTGGTAACCTATGTTCGTAACATATATATATATATATATATATATATATATATATATATATAGTTGTGACTATGATTGTGTCTATGTTGGACACTCCGAAGTCAAGTGTTCATATGTGCCATTCTCTGAAAACTAAATTTACACGACACAGACATACACACTGACACTTATAATTAGATATAAGTTATAATGTATTACTAGTTACTGAATGTTCATGATGGTTGAAATTTTGTTTCCTTAACTCATGACAACTTAACTGTATCACACTTATTCACAAGAGATTGAGTTTTCTTCTGGTACTTCTGGTACTTCTGGTGTCTTTACTAGGATGTTCAAATATTACGGAAGAAAGCTCTTGATTATCTTTTCTGTGCACATAATTTTTTGTGAATTTTTAACAATGAGAAGATTAAGTGTTTTCTTGGGTGATCTTTATACCTGACTTCAGATCGATGTACTAGAATGAAGATGGTTGATGACCATATGAACTATCTTTTGCTTGTACATCGATCAGAAGTCTGGTAAAGATTAACCAAGAAAATACTTAACCCCATCATTGTTAAAAATTTACAAAGAACATCTTGTGCGCAGAAAAGATAATCAAGAGTCTTTTTTCCGTAACATTTGAACATCCTAGTAACGATACCAGAAGTACCAGAAGAAAATTCAATCTCTTGTGAGTTAGTGTGCTGCAGTTAAGCTGTCATGGGTTAATGAAATCAGACTTCGACCATCTTGAACATTCAGTAACTAGTAATACATAATAACTTATATCTAATTGTATCCCTAATATGTGTTGGTAATAACAAATCACGATACGGATAATCACGTGTCATGAATGCAACCCTGACACATGTGTTAACACAGACATGTTGTTAGGATACGATACATACATGTTAACTTGTGTTAAAAGTTTACACGAAATTGTTATATGATTATATATGTAATCATAAGTGTCAATTTTTAACTATGATATAGGTTGTTTGATCTCCTATGTCAAGTGTCCATGTCAGTCCGAAGTCAAGTGTCTATATGTCAGCCATTTTCTTAAAAGTAAATTTACATCTGTAAGACCTTTTGAGGTTTTTAGAGTTTCTACCAATTTTCGAAAAATCGTAGAAAAGACAGAACGAAAGGAGCAAAAAATCGTAATAAAAAACAAAGAACGAAAAATCCTAGAATAGTAAATTTATAATACTTAGCTTTTTCTAGTTGTCACGCCCCAGTCCCAAATACGTAGGACTAGGAACACGTAAGCATGCCAGCCGCATGGATATGGCAACTCCAATATATGGAAACCATAACCCATACGTACGCTGTAATATGAATATAAACTCACATGTGGTATATATAATGTCACAAGTCACAGATATGCTAATCTCATCCACACAACAAGTCATAGAAAAGAAATACTAAACTAGAATAAGGAGTCTGAAATATCTAAAATAATAGTCGGGTGGAGACAAATCCACTACCCATGACTATATCCAAAACTAAAATGAGAGAGGAGTATAAAGTCTCCAATGTAAAATAATGTGAAGACAGAAGTGCATCAGCTAAAAGAATCCATCGCCAGATAATCAACGATGCTCAGAAGGTAAGACCTCCTCGACAGAAAATAATGCGTCAGGTCCAGGCCCGTACTCCTGCAAATACTCAAGAGCAGATACACCTGGCAGAGGACCAGGTCCTCAGAGGGACGTAACAAGATACAGAAAATACGAGCCAATTTGAATACAGTAAACATGCATATGGTTTGAAAATAGATAAGTACGCTGTACAAGACAATCTATATGAATGCAAATGAGGACAACTTTTCGACGTATGGGCAAGGGTAGTCTACTCGATCTAAGCCTCACAACTCACACACCCGTCTAGAACATCAGAAATCGACATACCTCTGGGGTAGCGACCAGCGCGACTCTACAGAAATCGACATACCTCTGGACACACGCCCGTAGTGCGAACTATATACTACGGTTTACCAGAGTGGTTAAAAGTCCATATGCCTAATGATTGTCCTCCCATGATACTAGGTGCCATGTGTGTGTCAACATATCTAATACATAGTAATGACTGGAGAAAAACTACACATGCAAAAACTATACAGAAATGAAATAAATAAAAAGAAATATAAATAGCATGCAAAGTACTGTAAACAATTTGGCAAGGTATCTTGCCTGGGGTCCTGCTGCTGGTATGAATCAGAATCCAAGTCACAGTCCAAATAGCCTATGTATTACAAATTTATCATGTCAAAAGATAATTTATTTTAATTTATTTAATTCTGGAATAATTACTCTAAAATCCTATTTTAATCTTATTATTCTGATTTTTATGTTAATTCCTAAATTTTGTCCAAAGAAACTAAATTTTATCAACTCGAGACTCATGGCACGCAAATCGAGGCGATCTATTAACCAAAAAGTCAACCGACACAAACTCAACTTTCATGCATTATTTCCTGTAGATTTTAGCGTCCAAAACGTGCTGGAATTTACAGCTCGTCCGAATTCAAATTCGTTTGGGAATTATGGCACATACAAATTTTGTATTGTGCACCGATGGTTAAATTCTAACCTAGAAGTTCTACAGAATTAACAATATGTAAATACTTTGAATTAAATTCTGGTAAAAATATATGTCGATGATCTCGACATTAGCTTTCCGAAACTTTAAACGGTTCGTAATTCTGATTCCGGGTTCTCCCGAAATTGCGAAAACATCAAAATACGTCTATTTTCGGACATGCTGTGCTCTACTAATTTTCCAGAATTTAATACTAATAATTTAGAGAAACAATTTATATAATCAGAAAGCTAACCTCATTATTGTTCTAACAAAAAAAACTAGGCCTCGTTTGGAGTCCGGAGCTATGCGCAATGGCTTCTGGAAGATGAAGGAACCCTAGATGACAATTCTCCAAAAATCGGCTGAAGAAAAAAAACCCTAGAAATTAATATCTAAACTATTATATATATATAGAGGAGAGAGAAAGTGCAGCCGCGGCTCACAGCGCGCCACGTGGCAGCAATCCAGGGCTGCCCGTTCAGATCGTACGGTCAGGCACTGACGCGGCTCGGCTCAGCTGAGTCCGAGTCGAACTCTGACTCGGCTCGGCTCGAGGTCAGCTTGGCTCGGCTCCCACCCACTCAGCGGTCACTGAAAGGCGGGCCCGGCACTGTTCACTACTGGAGGCTGACAGGTGGGCCCCCTATTTGCTGACTGGGCAAAATTAATTACTTTTTGGGTTTTCTTTTTCAGAAATTAGTTTTTAATTCAGTTTTTCATAATTAGCTCAAAATAAATGCTAAAAATAATCGAAAAATTTCCAAAAAATTCTAGAAAATATATTTTATTATTTAGAACCTAAAATAAAATTTTTGGATATTTTTAATTAAGTTTGAACATAAAATAAATTCTTTAAAATTTTTGAGTTACTAGTTTTTAATTAACTAAAATTTATGAAAAAATCCCAATAATCTAAAATAGCCTAAAAATAATTCTAAATAAATATTTATATAAGTAAATATACTAAAAAAATTTTATTTTCTAATTAACTAAGAGAATACTCTAAATAAATTCAACATCTATAATAAATGTAATAATATAAAATATGCACAAATACCTATTTTGGGTGAGGGAGTTTACAATCTACCCAACTTACAAGAATTTCGTCCTCGAAATTGACACTAACCCATATTCATAGTGATCACTATAGCTATTACACTACATTGGTGTCTAGCAGGACTCCTAAACTCATGGTCTGCCATTCTAACACTTTCTCATCTATTGTCCATCCCCTATTCTATCATCCTCTAACTCGTCTACACTACCCAACTTACAAGATTCTACTAGTAGTCACATTCTTTGAAGCTATTGTCTAGGTTTGTAAGGTAAATACATTTATTGGGTCGAGAATCTTGGGATACCTGTCTAGAATCTCATAACTATGACTTTTTCCATAACCGTCAAGTATCATAGTCTAATACTGCCACGCCACCTGGCCAGTATGGCTGCAAGTAATTCGACTATTCTACCATAATCGTCTGGCTGCAACTGTCGCTACCTCGCCAGCGATTTGTCATAGTCATCAGTTCGTAACAAGTGCCTTCAACTCTTTCCTAGGCATAGTCTAAGTTTTTAGGGAGACACTTAAGGTCTTGACTAACTATTAGGGCTATGATCTAGCTCAAGTGATCTAACAATTTCTAGTATGCTACATGGTGCTACTTAAGGGTTAAACTAATAAAGAATACAGATATTGTTATAGTGCATATACATATTAAGAACTCATCCTTAGTTATCAAGCATTACTAACACATTTATGTTTAACTAACAAAATAGGGGTGAGGTTGATATCAAACAATTCATAATGGCACGAAAGATACGACTATGATAGAAAGAGTTACGCACGAGATAAGGAATGAATATAAAAGGAGAAGATGAGTCACCCCAAGAGGGCGAGATAAAATAGGGAAGAATACTACTACTGCTACTCACGTCATCCATTAGCATCGCGTGTATGCCATCTGGGTAGAATATACATACATCCTCATAACTGCTAAGCTACCATATATAAAATTCTACAGCTATTTGTACATCTAAGAGCTTGTGTCACAATGGGTTTATGAGTATGCAAAGACAATTATAACTAAAAGGTCGTACATGTATCTACGGCTTCCTGTGTCTGCTCTCCCATACTTGTCATAATGAGTGCTTGGCCTTGTCTTTGGTTGATCAACTGGGGTCTAGTCCCCTCAATTTGTGCAGACTGTAGAAGCAGTGGTGGGTCCCTTTGGTCTTCTATACTTGAGGGTGTATGCGGTGTTCCTGATTTTAATGCCATAGACCCCGGGTTCTGCTGAGGACATTCTCGAGTTTTATGGTGACTTGATCCACATACCATGCACAATTCCAATCGACGACGACAATCTCTATGAATATGACCTGGTATACCACAAAAGTTACAAGTACGATGCCCCTTGGCTGGATATGGTGCGACACTATTTGGTTGCTGGCGTGTCAAAGGGTGTCGAATGGGTCCTCCTTGCTGTATCCTTACTGGTCCTTGGTGACTTCTCAGTTGAATTCCGTTTCCCTTGCTGATGGCCTCCTGAATCCTGGCTTCTGTCAATAACTCGGCATAAGAGATCCGGGACTGTGAGCTAGTGTAGTGCTGGAGCTCCCGAGTCAGCCCACGGTGAAACCTCTTAGCCTTCTCTAAGTCATTAGGTATTAGGACTGTGCCATACTTACTGAGACGGCTAAATTCTGCGTCATACTCATCAACCGTCTTGTCCCCTTGCTCTAGATGGAGGAACTGATCGTACAATGCGTCCCTTACAGTATCCGGGAAGTACTTCCTCTCAAAGCATTCCAAGAATTGTTCCCAAGTCTGACGCGTACCCAACTGGCGCTCCATTGATTCCCACCAGTGATGCGCGTTGCCTTCTAACTGAGTCCTCACGCCTATCATCCATAGGTCAGTAGGTAGTTGTGATGCCTCTAACAACTTCTTGGTATTGGCAATCCAGTTCGTGGTCTCCTCTGGACTCTCTTTGCCCTTATATGGCTTAGGGCCCATCTGCACAAAGTCCTTGACTGAACCAACCCGAGCTTGTGGTACTGAAACTAGTGCCTGGGTTGGAATAGGGGCTAGTGCAGCCATTCTCTCAAGCGCTGCCAGAAATTCTAGCCTCTGCTCTGCTGCTTGCTGCCTCTGTTCCTGTATTATCATCTGAAAGAATTGGAACAGCTGCGCTTGGCCATCTTGCGGTGCTAGTGGAGCTGGAAAAGTCCCATTAGGTATCGTGGAGGGGGTTGATGGAATTGGATTGCTAGTCGGTCCATCCGGTCCGGGAGGAAGAGGTGGTGTTGAGGTCACTCCTAGTGGTTGGTCGTCGTCCCCTGGAGACGTGTTGTCCCCGGTGGCGGCATGCCCGTTATTCAAATTCATCTCTCTGCAAGAGATGGACGAAGGATTAAGAAGAGTACATGAATCAAGCAGGATGTAAGAACTTAAGTAGGACATGTTGGAAGGAAGGTAAGTTATAGTCAAGTATGGATGAGATCTAAAATTCTAATCCTAGGTGCAGGCCGGCTCGGTACAGTGACATAACCGAAACGGCTAACTCGACCTGCATGGGCCACCACAAAAACATGTCACGTCCCAGTCCCAAATACGTAGGACTAGGAACACGTAAGCATGCCAGCCGCATGGATATGGCAACTCCAATATATGGAAACCATAACCCATACGTAAGCTGTAATATGAATATAAACTCACATGTGGTATATATAATGTCACAAGTCACAGATATGCTAATCTCATCCACACAATAAGTCATAGAAAAGAAATACTAAACTAGAATAAGGAGTCTGAAATATCTAAAATAATAGTCGGGTGGAGACAAATCCACTACCCATGACTATATCCAAAACTAAAATGAGAGAGGAGTATAAAGTCTCCAATGTAAAATAATGTGAAGACAGAAGTGCATCAGCTAAAAGAATCCATCGTCAGATAATCAACGATGCTCAGAAGGTAAGACCTCATCGACAGAAAATAATGCGTCAGGTCCAGGCTCGTACTCCTGCAAATACTCAAGAGCAGATACACCTGGCAGAGGACCAGGTCCTCAGAGGGACGTAACAAGATACAGAAAATACGAGCCAATTTGAATACAGTAAACATGCATATGGTTTGAAAATAGATAAGTACGCTGTACAAGACAATCTATATGAATGCAAATGAGGACAACTTTTCGACGTATGGGCAAGGGTAGTCTACTCGATCTAAGCCTCACAACTCACACACCCGTCTAAAACATCAAAAATCGACATACCTCTGGGGTAGCGACCAGCGCGACTCTATAGAAATTGACATACCTCTGGGGTAGCGACCAGCGCGACACACGCCCGTAGTGCGAACTATGTACTACGGTTTACCAGAGTGGTTAAAAGCCCATACGCCTAATGATTGTCCTCCCATGATACTAGGTGCCATGTGTGTGTCAACATATCTAATACATAGTAATGACTGGAGAAAAACTACACATGCAAGAACTATACAGAAATGAAATAAATAAAAAGAAATATAAATAGCATGCAAAGTGCTGTAAACAATTTGGCAAGGTATCTTGCCTGGGGTCCTGCTGCTGGTATGAATCCGAGTCCAAGTCACAGTCCAAATAGCCTATGTATTACAAATTTATCATGTCAAAAGATAATTTATTTTAATTTATTTAATTCTGGAATAATTACTCTAAAATCCTATTTTAATCTTATTATTCTGATTTTTATGTTAATTTCTAAATTTTGTCCAAAGAAACTGAATTTTATCAACTCGAGACTCATGGCACGCAAATCGAGGCGATCTGTTGACCAAAAAGTCAACCGACACAAACTCAACTTTCGTGCATTATTTCCTGTAGATTTCAGCGTCCAAAACATGCTGGAATTTACAGCTCGTCCGAATTCAAATTCGTTTGGGAATTATGGCACATACAAATTTTGTATTGTGCACCGATGGTTAAATTCTAACTTAGAAGTTCTATAGAATTAACAGTATGTAAATACTTCGAATTAAATTCTGGAAAAAATATATGTCGATCATCTCGACATTAGCTTTCCGAAACTTTAAACGGTTCGTGATTCTGATTCCGGGTTCTCCCGAAATTGCGAAAACATCGATATACGTCTATTTTCGGACATGCTGTGCTCTACGAATTTTCCAGAATTTAATACTAATAATTTAGAAAAATAATTTATATAATCAGAAAGCTAACCTCATTATCGTTCTAACAAAAAAAAACTAGGCCTCGTTTGGAGTCCGGAGCTATGCGCAATGGCTTCTGGAAGATGAAGGAACCCTAGATGACAATTCTCCAAAAATCGGCTGAAGAAAAAAAATCCTAGAAATTAATATCTAAACTATTATATATATATAGAGGAGAGAGAAAGTGCAGCCGCGGCTCACAGCGCACCACGTGGCAGCAATCCAGGGCTGCCCGCTCAGATCGGACGGTCAGGCACTGACGCGGCTCGGCTCAGCTGAGTCCGAGTCGAACTCTGACTCGGCTCGAGGTCGGCTCGGCTCGGCTCGCACCCACTCAGCGGTCACTGACAGGCGGGCCCGACACTGTTCACTACTGGAGGCTGACATGTGGGCCCCCTGTTTGCTGACTGGGCAGAATTAATTACTTTTTGGGTTTTCTTTTTCAGAAATTAGTTTTTAATTCAGTTTTTCATAATTAGCTCAAAATAAATGCTAAAAATAATCGAAAAATTTCCAAAAAATTCTAGAAAATATATTTTATTATTTAGAACCTAAAATAAATTTTTTGGATATTTTTAATTAAGTTTGAACATAAAATAAATTCTTTAAAATTTTTGAGTTACTAGTTTTTAATTAACTAAAATTTATGAAAAAATCCCAATAATCTAAAATAGCCTAAAAATAATTCTAAATAAATATTTATATAAGTAAATATACTAAAAAAAATTATTTTCTAATTAACTAAGAGAATACTCTAAATAAATTCAAAATCTATAATAAATATAATAATATAAAATATACACAAATACCTATTTTGGGTGAGGGAGTTTACACTAGTATTTCTTAAAAATTTGGTAGAACTCTGAAAGTCTTAAAAGGCTTGCAAAAGTTAATTTTGTTTTCAGAAAAGGGCTGACAATAAACACGTGACGACACCTATTTAATAGGGTTTGAAATCCGAGTTGTCTATATGTCTACTAGTTTTCGAATAATCACGAATTATAAAACAGATATTCATGAATCACGATATGGATACTCACGTATCACAACTCGGATACCCACGCATCAATAAGAGTTGTTACTTTGATGAACATGGGTATCCATTTTTGTATCCATTTGGACAATATACTTGAATGATGTCTATTTATCTTTGCAGAAGTATATAGAAATGGATCTGAATTACTACCTGCATCATCGTTCGTGGATGTACAATCATCATCCTGATGACATGTGCGGTGTACGGGATGAATTTATACAGGGGGTGGAGCAGTTCCTGCAGTTCGCTAAGACGTTCCCTCAGTACATGGACGACACCAAAATTAAGTGTCCGTGTGTGAGATGTCACAACTTGAAATATCACCCATAAGTGGATATGACATATCATTTGTACTCGAGAAATTTTACGTCGAATTACTATCAGTAGACCTTAAACGGAGAACTTGTGTATTTAGCATCTGAGTTGGAGCCTTATATGGAGCCGTATATAGATGTCCACGATCACGTTGATTACGACGATGAGTGCGTGGACATAGTATTCGACGCTGTCGGACCTAGTTTTGATCCGAACAATCATGATGCAGTTGAGGAGGTACCGAATGCCAATACTGCAAATTTCATGGAGTTACTCAAGAATACAATAACTCAATTATATTCTGGTTGTGAGGATCATTAACCGTGGGAGGTAGTTACAAGACTGTTGAGCATCAAGTCCGATTTTAACATGTCACAAGAATACTACAACCGACTGATGGATTTGATTATAGAGATCTTGCCGGCGGGTGCTAAGTTACCTAAAGACTTCTATCGGTCTAAGAGGATGGTGAGATCGCTCTGGATGGGATACGAGAAAATCAATGCATGTCGCAACATGTGCATGCTGTACTATAAAGACGACAAGGATGAAGATGTGTGCATATTTTGTGGTGTTGATCGCTACAAGACAACTGGTACAGGAAGGTCTGCCAGTGCAAGGAAGTCGATCGATTCCATGTACTACTTGTCTTTTGTAGTGTTCCATTTTTCCTTTTCGAGGAGCGCGACTAAGAAATACTTGGTATCGTTCGATCGGGACCGATTGAATCAAGATCCTTTCCTCGTTATGGATGGCTTTCCTCGGAATCAAGTCCCACATTCAGCGGATCGTGCCTCAAGGAAGGACTCGGCGGCAGAGTCGAGAGGGACATTTCCGTTGCGCTGGTTTCTTTGCTCGTTTTTGATGCCGCTTGGTTGCTTTCTTGTTGGTTTTGTGGCTTGCATTTTCTTGAACGGTTTCGATGGATTTCATTATCTTCGTCCCTTAAACTTCATATTTCATATCGAACTTTAGGGGACCGAGGCAGGAGATATTAATCATCTGTTGGTGCGTGCAGGTGATCGTGTAGGCGACGCGCGAGCGGAGTCTTGAAGATCTTCCATTTCTCTTTCCCGATTCTCCAACTTGTGAGTGGCATTACTTTTGATTATCGTATTTCTTCCAAGTCTTCATTCTTAATAATTTGACTCGTTTGTGCGTTCCGATCAACGATGCCATAATAATAAAATTTAGTCAATATAATAACTAGAGATGGGACACTGATGCTTATAACATAGAAATTTTTGAACGAACACTTTATTGCGTGCTTGTCCGCTATGCCTGTACATATTTATGCTTCAGTTGTAGCTATAACTTACTTATCTATAATTATGCAATGAGTAGTACATATTTGCAATGTGATCACTTGAGAAGTAGATTATACTGTCAGAGTATGCCATGAAGTTAAGTTCCTTATGTTGTCTTGCATGTTTCGTTTGATAACTTAGTTTTAAACGATGCGTGGTCAAGACAACATGTGCATAAGAGATGTAGTTCTACGAATGGTCGCTGGGGCACTAGGACCGCTTTAGCCTGGGTAGAACATTTGCTAGTGTAGTCCTAGTATTGGATGGGTCCGTGCGTCCGCTAAGGACTAGCTACCCGAAGTGGAAGGGTGCGACGGTTCAACCCTTGTCCTTGTTTGGTTGTAGGGTTGCGCCAATATGTCACAATATGTCATGTACCGAAGCTGCATATTATACTTATATCTTAGCTGGTATTGTCGCATGTGTGTTCTGGATTATATTGATGTGTTATATCTTTGTCGTGTTCATAATTGGTGAGTCGTACCCTGTCTTGGCGTAGTGCGACCTATTGTCTTTGTTTGGTTGTAGATGTGCTCTACTGATCCGATGAAAGGTCATACGCTTGCAGTTGTGGCACAGATTCCTATTTTATGTATTTTATTGGTTTTTACTTTATTCACTTGTGCTCCTTTGTGGTACTTGCTCTCGGGGCCTGACCCTGTTGGTTTTGTTTGGCCAGGTTTAGTAGCAGAGCTCTAGGATCCTGTTCTGTATCTAACTGATGACGCACACCAGGAGGATGCCCGTCGAGGAAATTGAGTGGATTTTTTCTCCCACACTATGACTACCATTTTGTATTACCTTTTGGCGTTTAGCCGACGACACTTGTTAGACGATTTATCTCGACATTAGTTCCTCTACATGATTGTTTATTATTCAGACCGCGGCTGACATACAGTCATGTACTCTTGGCAATGTACTAGTGTACCATCCTGTATAATTAGTTTCATGATCATTCTGATAGAGCGATCTTACATGTTCATTCTTATTGGTTCTTGGTTGATGATTGTGACATATATGTTCTTGATCCTAGGTGACTTGATTGTAGTATGCACCCCTTTGTCTAGTTACAAGCGTGACCGTTGTACGTCGTTCTATACCTTGTACGGGGGAGCTTGCCATGTCCGTCTCCGTATTTCGGTACTTGGACGTGACAAGATTTTTGTGGTGGCCCATGTAGGTTTGCCTTTTTAGACTTGTGGGATGTATTGTTTTAGGAGTTTCAATCATTTGATATCCTGGATTCGTCTTCTTTGATTCCGAGCTTGAACTATCAATAGTTTGCTTGTTCTTTCCTGTCCTATCATTTGATGTCTTGGTGTCCTTTTCCTTCAGGGGCACCTTTTTCCCGCCTGTTAGGGCATCAGATATGGTAGAACAGCTAGCAGAGCAAGATCTCATTGAGCGCCAACAAGAGACAGTACTTCCTCAAGATCAGCTTCGAGTTGAGCCAATAGGTGGGAAACATGTACTAGAGATCTCGATACCCACGACAGTTCCAGTAAACCAGCAACACTTGATATCCCGACACTGTTAGAAATTATCAGAGATATGATGGCTACGCAACAACATCAGATAGCAGTGTAGCAGCACCAACAACTTCGACAATAGGTGTAGGACGTCCTGTTAAACCAATGACTGCAAACGGCTCTGGAGGAGAGTGAAGAAGAAGATTATGAGACGTCATACAGATTCTGTCGACTCAAACCGAGCTATTTCGAAGGCACAGAGGATGCTATTATGGATGATGCTTGGCTTCAAGACATTGAGACGATCATGGCAGCAACTAAGGTTCCAGCAGAGGAGCAAGTCAATCAAGTCCAATTATAACTACAAGATCTTGCTCGCGATTGGTGGGCAACAGAGGAAGTCGGCTTGAAGCATCCTATCTCTTGGGACAACTTCAGAATCCGATTCAGGACCAAGTATTTTGGAGTAGTGACGCAGTACGAGCTGCAGTAGAGATTTATTGATCTCAGGCAATTCGACAGAATAGTGGATGGATGCGCAGCAGAGTTCTGCAGGCTGAGCATGTTTGCTCTAGATATGGTGACGACGGAGCAATAAAGGGTTATGAGATTCCAGGAAGGGCTTCATCTCGAGATTTTGCAACTGGTAGAAGGATATGACTACTAGACATTCGATGCCGTGTTGATAGCGGCCATGAGACATGAGCTTACCATCCATAGGTTAGCTTCGAGGACTGGAGGACATAAGAGGTCTCATGTCCAGAACACATGTGGAGGACCAGCACCCGACATTCGTATTCGTGATTTGGCACCATGGGGGCCCGTGGTATCAGATGAGACAATGATAATTTGGCAACAACAGTCGAGACAACATCAGCAACGCCTGAAGAATCCAGTATGATGTACCTATTGTGTCAAAGGAGGTCACACTCAGGATGTGTTCATGATGGCAAGTGGAAGATGCTTGAGGTGTGGGGGTTCTGACCACATGATATCTACTTGTCCACAGATACAGAGGCAGGGATGACCATATCAACAATTTTCGGCATTACCAGCTCCAGGAGCAGTTCCGTATCAAGAGCCAGCTTTAGCAGTACGACCGCTAGCCCAACGTCCGATGTTGACGCAATCACATGTGTTTCACCAGAGGCAACGTCAGTTTGGTTAGCAGAGACATCCTTATGACAGAGTTCCAGTAGCACCGAGACATAAGCAAGCAGAGTTTGGCATGTTAGAGCAGATGTTGGCCAAGGGCAGTCAAATCGAGGGTAAGTTTTGAGCTTCTATCAGGCATCTTTTGGGTCCATATATTCGGCGAGTGGAGATAATTTTCGTCTCACTCATCTGCCTCTGTATCTCGTGATACATGATGGATGTCATGTCCCTACTACAAAGGTACGTCCTGGGCAGAATCATGTTCTTGACTATGTCGTTGGTACCGACTTATCCCGAAACTTGATCACTGTCCATTTTTGGGAGTCATTATAGGCCAGCGAGGACGAGTTCCTATTTTGACAGACTCATGAGACATTTATCTGTATGCCTCCAGCTCTCTTTCTTTCTAATTGTGTGGATTGCTTGTGCATTTACTTGTAGTTGATGTTGGTTATTTATCTGCATGTCCAGTATGTGCTTGGTTTTAATTAGTTGTAGCCCATGTAATCTTGTCGTGCATGAGTCGTGATTCTTAAGTTTCCTGCTTAGTCTATGAGTTTCAGATTGGATAATAAGTTTTTTGCTTGGTGATCAACTCGACTAGCTTAGAGAATTTCGAGGTCAGATTTATTTTAAGGTTGGTAGAGATGTCACACCCGTTCCCAGATTCAGTATTCTTGAATTTGTGATATTAAATTTTTTTCTATAGATGTATTCATAATGTATTTTACATGTTGGTTCCTATTAATTATGTTATATTTTATTTAATTGTATTTCTGTTTATTGAGGGAGACTACCCGAGACCAGTAGTGAACACATTGATAATTGTCATGAACTAGTACTAGGACCCGTATGTAGGACGAATATTTGACCCGGTTCACTTTTGGAACCGCTAAGCCTATTTTGGATGGTTAGGATTGCGTGGGGATTAGTCCTGACTAGAATACTCTTTTCCCCTCTTGTGTATATATACTGACTGCTCTCTCTCTCTCCTCTCTTTCATTTTTTATTTCTTTCCTTTACTTCTTCCTTTCTTCCTCTTTCCTTCAAGAGGTCCCAACCGAAATCCTAAGCTCTAGACCTAGACTTGGTTCTATGAAGCGATTTGTTAGTCCACCAAGGCAAGTACATATTGCTCAAAGTGGTGAAGCCATAGATTTTCGTATTTTTGGATATATTTAGTAAAAAATGTGTTTGATGGAAAATGTTCTCCTTGATGTTCTCATTAGTTTTAGTTCTTGGAGTTTTTGGTTTTGATGGACGGTTTTGAGTAGATCTGAGTTTTAAGTTTGTGTTTTTCATGGGTTCCAAATTTTTTTTTTGTTTTGATATATTAAAATATAGTATTTTAGAAAAATAGTTTTTATGGTAGATGTAGCACTTCATTTCGAGCATTTTGACTTTTGGTTCACTTGATTCAGAGTTAAAATAAAGTTTTTATGAATAAAATAAATTTTTGGATTTTTTGAACTTTTCTGCCATGACTGAACTTGCTGTCTGGAGAAGAGGAAGTTCTCATGAGGCCAGCACCATATGCGGCCGAGACTTCAATGCGGTATGATCCTTATGCGGCCTAGACTCTATGCCGCATAACCAACCAGCATGCATCCATCTTGTTGGATGCATGACTGACCATTACACAAAATGTTCTGGAGCTAAATGACAAAACTCCTTGTGTTTTGTTAGCTGGACGAATGAGAAATTCGCTAAGTCCAAAGAGCAATATGCGGTCGAGTGACTTATGCGGCAAGCAGAGTATGCAGCAAGCAGACTTATGCGACATTTGTATTATGCGGTCCCTTCTCTTCTTGACGCATCTCTGTTTTAACCTTGTCACATCTTTCTATGGTTTTGTCTTTTCTTCTGACACACTTTATGCCTGTCACATCCATCACTTCAGTCACTTCTCTAACACATTACTTCGGCACTTATTCCAAGAGTGAACTTTTGTCCGGAGCATACGGCTTGGAGGAGCATGCAGCCTTGGTTCGTATGCGGCTTAAGTTAGCATGCGGCTTGGAGGAGTATGCGGTCTGGGATCGTATGCGTCCTGAGGTAGCATGTGGTCGACAGTCTATGCGACACCCGTCTCATGCGCCAAGTTGTGCATGCGGCTTAGCTACTTTATTTGGAATGTTTCTTTGTTCTATGTGGTTGGTCTTGACAATTGCTTGTGATTGATCTAAAGAAGAATAGACTTTGTAACCCGACCTTGTGCAAGACATGACCATGGCTCGAATTGACTATGTCATAAGTGACTAACCAGCTATGTACATAACATGAGCTACGTGTCCCAATGTGATAAGACTCATATGATCAACTGTAAGTTTGGTAATTCGATCCGATTTCTTGTATCTGTGCTGATACAATTACTACGTGCTACGTGTACATATATTATAAGGTGCACTAAGGTGTGACCATATTATAATGTGCAATGAGGTGCGACATAACTTGCTATGTGCTATGAGATTACATGTTTCGGGTTGTGCATCGAGAATGTCCTTTATACTACGTGACATGTGATATTATTATAGTATTTTTCAGCACGGGCATGGTATGTGGGTCAACTACCAAAGTGTGGTTAAGACTTGTTGATTGTTGGATCACGCTCTGGTGAATCCAGTTTGAACTATTAATTGACAAAGTGGATTCGTATCTAGCGTGGACCGTACTACGGTATGATATATATGAGGATTGATCATGTGACAATGTCATGGGATTCCTATCATAACCATATGGCTAATTTAGGCAACTAAAATTGGTAGAGCATTGGGAGGGATAAAATCCTGAGATCATGCACATTAGCCATCTCAAACAACTGTCATGACGTGCAAGGCCGACCCCCATGGATATTGGTCATGTCCGCACTAGTGGACGACAATATCTGAATACTTATATTGTACAATACGTTCTATGTGATTCTATCATAGTGGCTTTACGATGGACCATTGCATAATATACAATGTGTTATGCGATTACTATGGCTCAGTTAGCCTTGCTAAATAGCTCACGATCTTTGGATTTCTTTATGCATCTGTTCTGAGATAACTCAGACTCCACATAACAAGCCGTAGGATTGATTGGCCGATTTAAAAGAGTATGTGCTGGTAGTCTAGGGACGTGAACTATTGTGGTACGACGGTTCAACCCTTGTCCTTGTTTGGTTGTAGGGTTGCGCCAATGTGTCACAATAGGTCATGTACCGAAGCTGCATATTATGTTTATATCTTAGCTGGTATTGTGGTATATGTGTTCTGGATTATATTAATGTGTTGTATCTTCGTCGTGTTCATAATTGGTGAGTCATACCATGTCTCGGCGTAGTGCGACACCTCTTGTCCTTGTTTGGTTGTAAATGTGTCATACCGATCCGATGAAAGGTCATACGCTTGCAGTTGTGACACAGATTCGTATTTTATGTACTTTATTGATTTTTAGCTCATTCACTTGTGTTCCTTTGTGGTACTTGCTCTCGGGGCCCGAGTCAGCTGGTTTTGTTTGACCAGGTTTAGTAGCAGATCCCGATGATCCTGTCTTGTATCTGACCGATGGCGCACACCAAGAGGATGTCCGTCGAGGAACTTGAGTGGGATTCTTCTCCCCCATTATGAGTATCATTTTATATTACCTTTTGGCGTTTAGCCGACGACACTTGTTAGCCGATTTATCTCGACATTAGTTCCTCTACATGATTGTATATTATTCAGACCGCGGCTGACATATAGTCATGTACTCTTGGCAATGTACTAGTTTACCATCTGTATAATTAGTTTCATGATCATTCTGATAGAGCGTTAGAAACGCCTAACTGCTTTATCTTACATGTTCATTCTTATTGGTTCTTGGTTGATGATTGAGACATAGATATTTTTGACCCTATGTGACTTGATTGTTGTATGCATTATCTTGTCTAGTTGCAACCGTGACCGCCGTACGATGTTCTATACCTTGTACGGGGGAGCTGGCCATGTCCGTCTCTGTATTTCGGTACCGGGACGTGACAAGGTTTTAGTGGTGGCCCATGCAGGTCTGTCTTTTCAGACTTGTGGGGTGTCTTGTTCTAGGAGTCTCAATCAAAACTGTTTCTTTTGATATCCTGAATTCCTCTTCTTCAATACCGAGCTTGAACTATCAACAATTTGCTTGTTCTTTCCCGTCCTGTCATTTGATGTCTTGGTGTCCTTTTCCTTTAGGGGCATATTTTCTCCGCTTGTTAGGGCAGCAGATATGGTACAACAGCCAGCAGAGCAAGCTCTCATTGAGCGCCAGCAAGAGATAGTACTTTCTCAAGATCAGCTTCGAGTGGAGCCAATATGTGGGCAACATGTACCAGAGATCTCGATACCCCCGACTGTTCCAGTAACACCAGCAACACATGATACCCCGACACTGTTAGAAATTATCAGAGATATGATGGCTACGCAACAACATCAGATAGCAGTGTAGCAGCACCAGCAGCTTCGACAACAGGAGCAGAACGTCTTGTTAAACCAAGGACTACAAACGGCTTTGGAGAAGAGTGAAGAAGAAGATTATGGGACGTCATACAAATTCTGTCGACTCATTCCGAGCTATTTTAAAGGCACAAAGGATGCTATTATGGATGATGCTTGGCTTCAAGACATTGAGACGATCATGGCGACAACTAAGGTTCCAGCAGAGGAGCAAGCCAATCAAGTCCAATTATAACTATAAGATCTTGCTCGCGATTGGTGGGCAACGGAGGAAGTCGGTTTGAAGCAGGACCCGACATTCGTATTCGTGATTTGGCACCATGGGGGCCCGTGGCATCAGATGAGACAATGATAATTTGGCAACAACAGTCGAGAAAACATCAACAACGTCCGAAGAATCCACTCGGATGTACCTATTGTGGCAAATGAGGTCACACACAGGATGTGTGCATGATGGCAAGTGGAAGATGCTTGAGTTGTGGGGGAATAAGGATTGAATTACCTTGGAATATCAAGGTAATGGGTCGATACTCAAGGTATTGGGCTTGAGTATCGAGATGGGTGTGTAGGTAGTGAGATACGCATTGGTGCAATGCCAAGGTATCCTAATTTCATCAATTTGTTATAGTATATAGTGTATTGATTTGTTAATATATATTAACTACTATTTTTATATTTAAAACTTGCGTATTTTAGGATACGATATTTTTGTGTGTCTTATAGTATCGTAGAATAGCTAGCATAGCTTAGTTTCATAACGTATCGACCTAGTATCCTAGCGTTAGACTCTTACGACCTAGATTGAATCGGTTTGACTTAGAAATGGTCTTGTGACATATAATTTCATCAATTAAACTTATTTTTATTTCTGAACTTGTATTGATGCAATGTACCATATTTAGGTCTTTGTGACCCAATCTTGGATATCGATCCTCATTTGTCGCTCAGGACCACACGTGAGTACATTCTCTGACAGTTTTTATTATGTTGATTATTTCTATGATTCTAGTTGTATAGTATACTCGATTCTGACACTGTGGATACACGGGTTAGCATCATAGATACTTGTCATGAGGAGTCATGATTGGAATCCATCATGCTAGCTGGGGACGGGGAAATATTAGCAGATTATGTGATCATACCCCACTTTACATGCATCATAGCTCACCCCACATATCACATTGGGTGTAGCCTGGCCATTTACATGCCTCATAACCTGTTATATATGATTAGCCTGACTATTGCTCGCATCATAGCTAATCAGATGGTTAGCCTGACCTCACAGGTATCATAGCCAATCATATATAACAAGCTTGATCTCGTCCCAAGATGATCACATAATAAACTGATATTTCAAACACTTAGCTAGATATTCTAATTCTTTATTTCCAGTCTTATTCTAGCATTCTCATATTTCTATTCATTGCTACTTTGTACTATTGCTGATTATATATCTTTTCGGTATTACATATTTCCAGTATTTCTTCATCTTGTATATTTTCTTATACTGTCTTATAGTTTTGTCAATATAAATGAAACTGTTGTTAGTGCTTGTGCTTGTGCTTTGTTTCAATCATGACTGGATAACATTTTTCAGAAGACCTGGAGGACTTCTGTCCTACTTCCTATGGCCCAGGTGTAGAGGGAGACTATATACCAGAGATCCTAGAGGAGTCACTCTTCTTAGAGGAGACACCACCTGCAGTCGTGTAGACAGTTCTATTTATGTATTATTTGTTCTAAAACTTGAGACTTGGATTATACTTATGTTGAGACTATTGTTAAAGACCATTTATGTTCGACAGCTAGACTCTATAGTACTGTTGTATTTTGAGTTATTGTGCTTGACTTATGTCAGTACTTCCTTATCCTTATATCTCATCGTGCCATTTATTTCCTATAGTTATTGTGATTGAGTATATTATAAATTGTTAATCAATGTATTATTTATTGTCCTCCTTATGGACTTGAGATCATTGACAGGTTATATTTTGTAGTCTTGAGACCTAGACAGTGTTCTACCGTCGATGCTGCGGCGTAGGCTGGACGTACTCATGGTTCATGCCCAATTTTTGTGTACGGGTCGTGACAAGATGTCACGCCCCGATCTCTCGTCGGAATCGGCCATCCCCGCTAGGCGCGAATCACCGCGCCAGCGCTCCCGTGGGACGTACGCTTCCATCGGGACGCGATGCCGCGCGAGCCTGGGGTTGCGCCCACGCAAGGCAAATACAGAAACGACCGTTGATAACTAGTTTACAGAGTCGTCATAGCGGAAACATAAAATGAACACAAGTATTGAATCCAATCAAGCTCTTTATTGATATGAAGTAAAGATTACAAGCGGTGCTAGGCCGAGATTATAGTTCGTTCATGCTCTCTCTCTCTCTTACAATGAACATGCCCTTAGGCTCAGAACCAATACAAATAATCTGGATGATGATGTTCCCATACAATGTCTCATATATGTGAGCTCCAGGTCCGTGCGCCACGCTCTAAGACGCCAAGTGTGGTCCGACGCCTCATTGCGTTAAGTGATCTCCGAATCCGTACGAGTTTCCCCTGCACCCTGCATGCAGACTGGTTGGGTATCAGTACATTGAATGCACTGGTGGGGAGGCCTCTCGCCCACGCCACAAAACAAGCACGTTCATTAGTTATGTGCACCGACTAGTTTCGTTGTCTTTCTATTCTTTGCCTTAGGATCAGTTACATAGCAATATAAAGAAAGTAATCTCCGTGTCAGCTCAAGAGTGTCATAATAATGAACAATTGAGTTCACCTTACCATTTCTTACCATTCGGCCTTTCCTGTCATATACAGCAATATAAACAATGATCTATGGAATAACAAAGAGCATCTATGAAACCCAAGTGTTATGTCGTGCCTCTGCCTGACAAGACCCATTTTTTACTAGAACTATATGTGATACCGTGCATCCATTCTACTTATGCAAAATATCGTGCAAACGCACTCCTTCCCGTTTCTCCTTTATTCAATGCGGATAGCCGCTATGCAAACATGACTTATCTATATGAAGGTCATTGGCTCTGCTAGCCATATTGGACATAATCTGCTATGGACGGTCGTCTTCCCAGCTCGGTTGCTAGCCTTGCTGGGCCTCCCAACCGTCTAACGAGTCGGCGCCTATCCAGGTCGGTAGCAAGTCTTGTTGGATGTCCCGCTCTCGCCCGCTAGTCATCAGCTAGCGTATTGCCAGGACTACACTGGCACTGTCCTCCCGGGCCGACACGATTCGGATGCCTCAGCAATCGTGTTGAGGACACTCTCTACCTGGTGCGCAACCAGTTGTCCGTGACCATGCAACTACTCCCCCACTTCCAATCCTAGCCGAGGACAACTCTCGGATCAATCCTTGCCGAGGACTACACTCGGATCTTTTCTTCTTTACGCAGCTCCCTGATTAGAGACTGCCTCGGTGATCTGCATATCCCGAGTACATTCCTTTCCTTCCATCTCCTGACTTGGAACGACTACTTGATAGCCTTCCTCGTCTATGCATGCAACATGCTTTCACTCTATCCCGTGTCATGTTCCGTGCGGTGTCACGCCTCAGTATGAACTCACACTACTTTATGGCATATATGAAGGAACTGACTACATTCCAACTTAACAATCCCAACTACGCAAATAGTAAGTAAAATCTCCATGTTCTATAAAATGATAAGGCGGGGTTATCCCCTTAGCTATGTGCGTTCATCTCTTTTATTAGCATGCAAAGGTTATCGCCTGTAAACTAGCATGTAACATTCATTTTTATTAGTGTGCAGCTAAGTAGAGATAGGTTCACCGGGGCCACCCACCTTAGCGATATTTCGCATCGGTCGAGCGAGACTCCGGACGCGCCTCTGATAGCCTAAGTCTGACTCCATTGAAGATCCTTACATTAATGCCTTTGCATCGAACGGGCCATCTCCCTGAGCAAGGCGGTTGAATAGCTACACTTGTGCCGTTTGAATCGGCCCTCCGGGTTGAGCGGAGCGGGTCGTTACATCATACACCACTCAGAACAAGTCTCGTCCTCGAGACTTCCTGAGCGCAACTCATACTATCGCACAACTTCTAAACCAAACTCTATACACCTTGCCAAACTTTCAAGGACTGTCTTAATACCACAATCATTTATTTTCTCACCATGTGATACGCCAATGTTTAGCCAACTCTCATCGAACGACTCTACCGTTCAATGCTATCGAACTATACTCAACTCAATCGTCGCACTCCCGACTCAAATCTACTTGCACACGGCGCAGGGCTGTAATACCCAAGCACATGGTATTCTATAACTCAATGGGCACTTACAACTCATAATTGGGTGGACTTGCCCAACTTGTTATCTTCCATAGGAACCCACCGCATTTGAGCCTATTGATAGTTTACTTGACGTCGTCTATCGAAACCCATCGTTACGCCTAAACTCAAAAGTTTGAATCTCGGCTAATTTTTCAATCTCGTTTGCATCAAATCTCTCTGAGTCACCGACCAATCTCGCTAAGTAAATCGCACCCAATCACCTACGTTTTCTGACTCAGTCTATATTGCGCCTTAGCATAGAGCTAACTCGCCCACCTGGGGTACGCTCTAATCCTTCCAGTCTTTGGTTCAATCGAACTTAACTTCCTATTCGTTTTACTCGTTCCGTTCGCACAAGTGCTAAATCATTTTATCCGAATGATCCCTTTGTACAACTATTGCATTTCCAAACTCAGTCTCGTACTGCGCCTTAACGCAGAACTATCTCGGTAGCATGGGGAACGATACAATCTTTCCTTTGTGATAGTTTAGGTTGAGGCTAACCTATTTCAGTTGCCATACTCATCCATGCGAGTCTGAACATTTTTATTTGCAGCTGCATCCGAGTTATGCATATCGCTAAGTCTGGATCGTACCCATATTCAAGGCGTCCCCCAAATATGTGTATTTCAACCAAGCTTAGTGACAGCTAAATCTGACAAGCTACTTATGAAAATCTTTCGAAACTCGGATCGATCTGCTATATGAATGACCGAACTCTGGTTCGATTTAGTTATCGTCTACTCCAATCTCACCAAATTTCAAGTTTAGCATTACTAGTAGCAACGCACATCTTCCAAGCAACGATCCAACTCATTACGCCAACTTATCTTCAATATCACCAATTCAATCGTGAGAGTTCCGTCCGACAATTCTCTAATACCGTCTTATTCCTCACCGTCGCATAACCGATCCGACCAAATCAATTATTACCCGAGTCCTATCTCGTATTGCGTTTGTTTCAACGTGAACGTTGCTAGTGTATATTCCCAATTCCAAATCCTAACTCTAAGTCTCGTTGCCCCCGTTCCATCATTCTTCCCGAACGATACTCCGAAGTCAGCCACTCTAGTCTAACTCAAGGCACAGGGTCGTCTGCCTAGCTACTAGGTCAGCTCGCAAAGTCATAGGTACAGTTCAAATTTGTGACTCATCGTGCAACCGCGTTGCACCACGCTCGCCCCAAACATGCTAAGGTCAAACCATTGTTCCTTTACACGGGTATTCTACCCAAGCTCGTTTCACTCAGATTTCCAAACATCGAGCACAGATCATCCTATTACACCAACACGCTCGTTTAACCGAACCCATGATACGCCTACGTTGCAGGTCTAACCCATCGATTCGCACACACTATCTCTATCACCACGTTTGATAGAATTCACCAATCCATCCACTTCTACGCCAGTATCACTAAGCCACAATTCCATTATAAATCATCGATGTATATCATAATTTCTAAGTCGTCCAACTCGATCTGCGTATTCCGTTCACAAAACCATCCCGCACATCCTATTTCATATTCCAGACTAACTCCTCACCAAAAATCCTTAGATTCATCTAAATTCTGAAACTTGTCTTTTCGTATCGAACCACAAGTTAAAATGATCCTTCAATTTGTCACGTTCCGGTCTCCCGCAAGTTCAATCATCCCAATCGGACGTGATATCACCACGCCAACGCTCCCGCGGAATGATCGTCCTAATCCTGACGTGACACAAGTGCGAGTAAGAAGTTGTACCCGCACAAGACAAGAAGGTCAATCGTTATGGTTATCCTCGAACGAACAGACACCTTATCGTCACCTTTCATTTTATCCCAAGTTGTACATTGATCCACCAAGCCATGTTCTTCTAACAAACGTTCTTACCGCCATCCAAGTTTGCCTAGCCAAACCGTCCAACTTCAATATTACCATTTGATCGCTTCTTAGTCTATTCTTAGCATTCTTCAAAAAACTAAGTTCAAATCCCAAACCCAATCTATCCCATTTGATACGTTCCATTCATCGAGTTCGTTTGGAATAATCATCGAACATGTTCCCCTTGAGTTCGATTATCCCCGCCGTACGTGAAATCACCACGCCGGCGCTCCCGCAGGATAATCGTTCTCGCTGGGACAGATTTCGAATGTTATCTTTTTGAACTTGATTTCAGGATCGTTCTTCCAAACTCCAAGCCAAATCTGTTTCCGCTTAACTCGATCCATCAAAATCATAATTTTACTAACTTGCATCAATCCATCCTATCTTCCAACCATTGTTATGGTCTAAAATCTCCCAAAATTTGAAATCATCGCATGCGTACTCAAACCAAACTCTATCGAGCGATATCCTACTCAAAACCCAAAATTTTCATGCACGCTATCATTTGTTCGCTTCATTATTTCCAATTACACTAATTCCGATCGCATCCCCGATTATTCTATCTCAACTCAAGTTTTTTTTTAATTCACTTGTTTCAACTCAAAATCGCTCGTACAATCCTTTAAGTTTCTCCGGCCATGAAATAAATTTCAATTGCCCTGAATCCCTATTCGATGTATGCCTTATCCCTTATTCAACTCATTGTAACTCGTTCGAACCAAATATTGCATGCTTCCTCCGAGTTCGTTTACTTGCTAGGCATTGTTTATTTATACTAAGGCTTAACCCAATCTCGTACTCTACTCGCTTGGTGTTTTTATATAGACATATAACTTGCCGATTATAACACGAGTCTACTCTCACAACGTCTTTCACAGGTTGGGACAAATGCCTACGCATCATAATCCCATTCAAGCAATCGTATAATTCAAACGCACTTTTCGAAAATATTTAGACTTATTGTATGGAACATCCATCGAAGCATCGAGAGAGAGCATCTACCACTTCTTCCAATATACAAGTTCAAAACTGAGAGAATCAAAACGAATTTCAAGGACGTAAAGCCGTGCTCTGATACCAATATATCACGTCCCGATCTCCCGTCGGAATCGGCCGTCCCCGCTAGGCGCGAATCACCGCGTCAGCGCTCCCGCGGGACGTACGCTTCCATCGGGACGCGATGCCGCGCGAGCCTGGGGTTGCGCCCGCGCAAGACAAATACTGAAACGGCCGTTGATAACTAGTTCACAGAGTCGTCATAGCGGAAACATAAAATGAACACAAGTATTGAATCCAATCAAGCTCTTTATTGATATGAAGTGAAGATTACAAGCGGCGCTAGGCCGAGATTACAGTTCGCTCATGCTCTCTCTCTCTTACAACGAACATGCCCTTAGGCTCAGAAAATACAAATAATCTGGATGATGATGTTCCCATACATTATGTCTCATATATGTGAGCTCCAGGTCCGTGCGCCACGCTCTAAGACGCCAAGTGTGGTCCGGCGCCTCATTGCGTTAAGTGATCTTCGAATCCGTACGAGTTTCCCCTGCACCCTGCATGCAGACTGGTTGGGTATCAGTACATTGAATGCACTGGTGGGGAGGCCTCTCGTCCACGCCACAAAACAAGCACGTTCATTAGTTATGTGCACCGACTGGTTTCGTTGTCTTTCTATTCTTTGCCTTAGGATCAGTTACATAGCAATATAAAGAAAGTAATCTCCGTGTCAGCTCAAGAGTGTCATAATAATGAACAATTGAGTTCACCTTACCATTTCTTACAATTCGGCCTTCCCTGTCATATAAAGCAATATAAACAATGATCTATGGAATAACAAAGAGCATCTATGAAACCCAATTGTTATGCCGTGCCTCTGCCTGACAAGACCCATTTTTTACTAGAACTATATGTGATACCGTGCATCTATTCTACTTATGCAAAATATTGTGCAAACGCACTCCTTCCCGTTTCTCCTTTATTCAATGCGGATAGTCGCTATGCAAACATGACTTATCTATATGAAGGTCACTGGCTCTGTTAGCCATATTGGACATAATCTGCGATGGACGGTCGTCTTCCCAGCTCGGTTGCTAGCCTTGCTGGGCCTTCCAACCGTCTAACGAGTCGGCGCCCATCCAGGTCGGTAGCAAGCCTTGCTGGATGTCCCGCTCTCGCCCGCTAGTCATCAGCTAGCGTATTGCCAGGACTACACTGGCACTATCCTCCCGGGCCGATACGATTCGGATGCCTCAGCAATCGTGTCGAGGACACTCTCTACCTGGTGCGCAACCAGTTGTCCGTGACCATGCAACTACTCCCCCACTTCCAATCCTAGCCGAGGACAACTCTCGGATCAATCCTTGCCGAGGACTACACTCGGATTTTTTCTTCTTTACACAGCTCCCTGATTAGAGACTGCCTCGGTGATCACAGCTCCCTGATTAGAGACTGCCTCGGTGATCTGCATATCCCGAGTACCTTCCTTTCCTTCCATCTCCTGACTTGGAATGACTACTTGATAGCCTTCCTCGTCTATGCATGCAACATGCTTTCACTCTATCTCGTGTCATGTTCCGTGCGGTGCCACGCCTCAGTATGAACTCACACTACTTTATGGCATATATGAAGGAACTGACTACATTCCAACTTAACAATCCAAATTACGCAAATAGCAAGTAAAATTTCCATGTTCTATAAAATGATAAGGCGGGGTTATCCCCTTAGTTATGTGCGTTCATCTCTTTTATTAGCATGCAAATGTTATCGCCTGTAACCTAGCATGTAACATTCATTTTTATTAGTGTGCAGCTAAGTAGAGACAGGTTCACCGGGGCCACCCACCTTAGCGATGTTTCACATCGGTCGAGCGAGACTCCGGACGCGCCTCTGATAGCCTAAGTCTGACTCCATTGAAGATCCCAGCATAATGCCTTTGCATCGAACGAGCCATCTCGCTGAGCAAGGCGGTTGAATAGCTACACTTGTGCCGTTTGAATCGGCCCTTCGGGTTGAGCGGAGCGGGTCGTTACACAAGACGTCAATCTCTTCTTCAATTCCTCAAAAGCAACCTGGCAATCCTCCGTCCAAACAAACTCTACATCCTTCCCGGTGAGTCTCGTCATCGGCTCGACAATCCTCGAAAAATCTTGCACAAACTTCCTATAGTAGCCTGCCAATCCCAAGAAACTCCTGATCTCTGCTACTGAACTTGGGGTCTTCCAAGACTCCACTGCTGCGATCTTCTTCGGATCCATTGAAATACCATCACCAGTCACAACATCTCCCAAGAATTCTACCTTGTCCAGGAAGAACTCACACTTGGACAGCTTTCCATACAACTTTTCCTTCCTCAGCACATCCAACACAATCCGCAAATGCTCCTCGTGCTCCTCCGGTGTCTTCGAGTATATGAGTATGTTATCGATGAACACTACCACGAACTTGTCAAGGTACTGATGGAACATCTTGTTCATCAAGTTCATAAATACCGTCGGGGCATTAGTCAACTCAAACGGCATCACCATAAACTCATACTGAACATACCGAGTTCTAAAAGCAGTCTTCTGTATGTCCTCCGGCTTCACTTTCACTTGGTGGTAGCCTGATTTCAAGTCTATCTTAGAAAATACCTTGGCACCACTCAACTGATCGAACAAGTCATTAATCCGTGGCAAAGGATACTTATTCTTGATAGTGAGATTATTCAATGCCCTGTAATCAATGCACATGCGCATTGATCCATCCTTCTTCGGTACAAACAATATCGGGGCTCCCCACAATGAAGAACTCGATCTATAAACCCCTTATCCTTTAATTCGTCCACCTGCTTTTTCAGCTCGACCAGCTCGTTATTGTTTACTCTATAGACATGCTGTAAAATTAGTTCTGCACCTAGCACCAAGTCTATAGAGAATTCAATATCTCGATCTGGCGGCAATCCTGGTAATTCCTCAGGAAACACATCCAAGAACTCTGCTATCAACGGATGCGGCAACTCCTTGTCTTTCACCATAGCTCCACAAATAAGCCTTCTCCCTGCTCTGCAGCTCCTCTAGCAAATTCGAACTCTGGCTCTCTTGGCAGACCAAATAAAACTCTACCTCGTCTACAATCTATGCTAGTACGGTGGCTACTCAACCAATCCATCCCGAGTACAATATCGTAGCTCGAAAGTGGCATTACAAGTAGACACGCACTCAACTGCCGGCCTCCCAGAGTAACTCTCCGATCCTTGCAAATATCATTAACCAGGATAATGCCTCCCCCGGTTATAATCTTGCAAGTCCTAAGCAAAGACTCAGCTACCAAACCATGCTTCAGAACAAAAAAAATTGATACAAAACTATGGGAAGCACCACTATCAAACAAAGCTAAAGCTGGAATGGAATCAAGAAGAACAGAACCTGCGATGACATCTCCGGTGGGCTCGTCCTCCTCGACTGTCATAGCAAACGCTCGTCCTTGACGTGCACCTCCCTGCTGCTGATGCTGGACATAACGCTGCTGCTGGGTAGGAAGCGGCCCCTCGGCTGTATTGCAGGTGGTATCGCCTGTGCCCTCGGAGCTGGAGACACTCTCTCATCTTATGCCCTTCGATACCACAATAAAAACAAACTCCCAACCTTCTCCTGTAAACTTTCTAGATATGGCCGGACTTTTTGCAGTAGTGGCAAGGAGCTTGCTGTAACGGTCTCTGCTGCTGTGGTACCTGGTGAAACGGTGCCCTAGTTGGAGTCTGGTGCTGCTGTGGCTGCTGAAAAGGCCTGGACTGGAAATGAGGACGCTTGGCAGATACTGCACTGCTGTTGGCCCTCAGAAAAGAATGGCGATCTCTCTTAGGCTTCAAACCCAACTCCCGCTCAACCTTGCGTGCCTCTGCAAGTATCTCCGAGTATGTCTTATAAAAAGACGGAATGAGAATCTTCACTTCCCAGTTTAGACCCTCACGAAAACGAATAGCCCGAACCTCCGGCTCTTTCACCAAATACTCTACAAATCGGCTCAGCCTGCCAAACTCTGCAGCGTACTCCTCCACAGACATGCTCCCCTGAATGAGGCACTCAAACTGCCTCCCAAAGTCTAGCCTGTCTGCCCGAGCGAAGAACTTCTTCTTGAAGAGGTCCTTGAACACCTCCCAAGACTGTCATGCGTTAACAAGAATCGGCTCATTCCTGAACCAAGTGCGGGCGAAGTCGAACAGTTGAAGTCCTACCGCCTCAACCTTCAGATCCTCAGAAAGACGGGACACCCTCATAAGACGCTCAATGTCCTCGAGCCAATCATCAGTATATACGATGCCCTCCGTCCCCTTTAAGACCCTAAGCTCCAACTTCTTGAAGTCCTGAATGTTGCTTGGCCGAAGCTGAGCAACCTGAGGAACAACCTGCTGCTGGACCAGAACTCATCTCTCTACTACGGCACGAGAAAGCTGATGAGCACTTTCGATGCCCTGCCGTAAGACGTCGGTATGCCTCTGATGTGCCTCAGATTGAGCCCTTTGCGCCTCCAATATCTCACAAAACAGTATAAACATCTGCGTCGCATCTACTGGCACGGAAGGTGGAGGTGGAAGTCCCTCAGATACACCTGGCACAGTCCTCTGAGTAGGTGGTGGACCTCCGAAAGCAGCTGACATTCCAATCACTGGAGAAGTGACTGGTGCAGGCCCTCGGGACGTCGTAGACCTCTCAGAAGCTTCTCTCCCCTGCTGCGATCTAGTCTTAGGCGGCATCATGAGACAAAGTGAAATAAAGAATCAATATGGCACATGATGTAAGCCAATCAAAGGAAGGACAGTTTAAAAGATCAAATGTCAATATCAAGGAAGAATAGTTGAATGAATCAATTTTTTTTTCTTAGATGTGATTGAGTATTCTCAGCCTATAGCCTATATCCTGAAATAGGCTCTCGTAATAGCACTTAATTCAGAGCACCAATACGAATCACACTAATTGCGACATCGAAGAGATCTGCATGGGCCACCACTAAAAATGTGTCACGAACCGCATCCGGTGTAAGGGTACAAGTCGGGAATGACACCCAGCCTACGCCGTAGAATCGGCGGTAGAACGCTGTTTGGGTAATCTATCTAACAATATAATAAGCCACCAACAATATCAATATACTCAATCACAAATCTAAGATGGAAATGAGCACGAATTAGATAAAGAATAGAATAGTCACATACAACTCATGAGTCTAAAATAATAACATCAATGAGTCTGAAAAATACTAAACAATAAGCTGTAGACAAATCCAGTATAAAAGAATATTAAGAAGCTACAAGTCCCGGGTCATCTGTCTCAGTCGGGATTAGTCCCTCCTGAGCCAGGGTCTCTGACTCTAAACGCATAACATCCTGAGGCCCGTAATGTGTAGGGTACCACTCCTCAGTGTCATCTGGAAAAAATATATCCAGTCAGGAAAGGAGCAGAGTACATCTCTAACAGCAGTTCTAATCAATGATAAAAATTATATAGCAGTAAATAGATGTGAATATACAAGATGCAACAATAGATACAAGAGATATATACAATAAGAAAATACTTGAAGTGAATACAAGAATGAACAATATGACAATGAACAAGAATACTAATGACTAAGTATGTGAGTACCAGCTTTAACATGTGATCAGCTTGGGAACTTGATACAAGATTTATGGCCTGGCTAATCATATGTGCGGTGTATGATTAACACTATTCAAGAACAAGACATGATACAAGTAGGATATGATCACATATCTACACTACATACTCCCTAACCCCGATTGGTATAGTGGATCCAACTATGGTACGCTATGGCACGAGATTCTCTAAGAAGATAGCGACTCTTCCCGAGAATCAGTGTCTGTACATGTACTAGAAGAACAATGAAACAAGGCTTACACAAGATACACCATATATACCAATGAATAATATCTAATGACGAGATCCGGATATACCAATCCGTGTAACCATCGTGTCAAAAAAATATGGATATCTACACTAGATACAATGGACATAGAGGATATCATAAATGAGAAACTATCAGAGAATGTACTCGCCTGAAGTCTGGTGAATAGTCTCACATGTGTCTGGTACGGTGCCTCGAAGACCTAGATAGAAAAATACAACATCAATACAAGGTTTCGGAATAAAAATAAGTTAAACTAATCAACATATAGGTCAAAGAGCCATTTCTAAGTCAAACAGTCAAACTAGGTCAACTCTAAGTCAAACTGGTCAAACTTGGTCAAACTACCTATTTCTAGCTTGCATGAGTCTATCTCAACGATGTTCGGTTCATAAACTATTAAACTAGGTCAAACAAGCTAACTCTAGGATACTAAGATACTGTATCTCAGGATACACAAACAAGAGATATGAAATATCATATATGCATATTCAAACAATAATATATATACTAATCCTAACTACCAAAAGCTATGTGGATACCTTGGCTTTGATCCAACTCGGCATCGCACCACCAACCCTCCATTATGATACTCGAACTCAATACCTTGAGTATCGGCCAATACCTTGACACTTACCTTGTTATCTCAAGGTAATGTCACACTATTATATATTAGCTACCCAATCTAATGACTAACATATATATATATATATATATGTAAACCCCCTAACCCGAAATTAGGTTTACTTGGCTTATATAATGGAATTAGGGCTAGTTTGAACCCAATTAGAATTTAGAACACGGCATTTGATTTAACTGCACATTATTTTATCGTGTAGCGCACCTTACCGTTGCTTCGTTAATTGGAGCACTACACTAGTCATTGCCTTCCAACGAATTTCACAACCCTGTCCTAGACATGACCACCACCTATTCTGACCTTTGTATAATTTATAATCATGTTTACTGGTGCGACATTTTAGTCGCACAATAAACGTCGCGGACGTTATTTCCAATTTCTAAAAATATATACGACTCTGTACCCTTGTGCGTTCTAATCAAAATTGGAGACACAATCTCGACCGTTTTATACAACCCGAATTTTATTAATATTCTACACTATACTCTCTACATCCCTGACACTTGTATCCGACCAAATTTTATCTCCATGAGCTCCTAATTAATTCCAGAACATCG
Source organism: Iris macrosiphon (assembly GCA_036927795.1). Classification (NCBI taxonomy): domain Eukaryota; kingdom Viridiplantae; phylum Streptophyta; class Magnoliopsida; order Asparagales; family Iridaceae; genus Iris; species Iris macrosiphon. Next base: position 144,775,657 of record JAYESA010000005.1, on the reverse strand, counting down.
TGCGCATTCAATTAGATTAATTAAATCCAATTTTCGTCTTTGTGCAATTTTTTCAATTGTTGGGGGCTTTTATGCAAAAATGCGTTGAGATATCCCCACCACTGGATAAAGCGTGAAGAAACCCAATTTTTCCTTCACGTGGATTTTTTTGTAATTTTTCGGGATGTGCAACGCCCGCACATCGCTCTCGTATATTTAAACCTATCCTTGTATTTAAACAAGGCAATTATAGCCCTTCCAAGCATCCCCATGTGAGCCCAAGGCCCAAGTCCAAGGAGTGTTGACCAAGCCCTAATTCTAGGTCAAACCCAAGCTCAAATTCCTACATGTATAAATGATCCTCTTCCTAATTTTTTCCCAAAACTCAAAACCCCAAACCCTAAAATAAAATAACCCAGCCGACCCTTCCCCCTTACAATCTACTGTTCATCCCTATCTCCCCCGAGCCGTCCCAGCCTACACCGCCGCAGGAGAACTCACCGGCGTAGCCTCGCCTCACCGTTCCTCTCCTCCCCATCTCGCCCTCTCCCTCTCCGCCGCTGCGCTGTACTTGCCAGTCGATGCCACGACCGCCTGCACGACATCCGGCGTTCGCCTGGACCAGCCGGTGCTCGACTGAACGACGGAGAAGCCGACTGCACACCCGAGCCGCAGTGCCGATCTCCTCCTCCCAGCATCTCCAGCCGTCACCACCAGTGTCCGACCAAGACACCACTCCCGCCTCTCCTTCCTCCTCCCTGTCACCTCCCCTCCCCTGGCCGAGCTCCTCCTTCTCTTCCTCTTCTCCACCTCCCTGTCATCCCCTCCGGCAACCCGACTCCGACTCCCCGTCGCCGAAGTCGACAGCACCACCATCACCATTGTCTCTACCTCCCCCCCCGACTTCACCGCCGGCAGCACCTCCACCACCTCTGCTCCTTTCCCCCGAGTCCCTTCCCTACTTCCTATCCTCTCCTCCTCCTTCGACTGGCCGGACTCCGGCAGCAGTCACCACCACCACCTACATTATCATCACCATTGTCAACATCGTCATCACTTCCGTCGTCCTCGTCATCATCGTCGCCAATAACGTCGTCATCATCAATCCTAGTCATCATCATCGTCACCTCCTATCATCTTCATAATCATCACCACTAAAATCATCACCATCACCACCATTATAATCACCATTATCGTCACCAATACCTTAACCCTAATCGCCCACATCGTCCCCCTGGTCATCACCATCCTCCACATCATCGCCCTCGTCACCACCATCTTACACATCATCATCCACACCATCAACCTAGTCATCATCTCATCACTGTCATCATCATCCATCCTCAACACATAAAACCCTAACCATTGCCTCGTCATCTTCATTACCACCATCATCTTCGTCATCACCATCATACACATCCCCATCTTCGCCATCGGTAATCATCATCATCGCTTCCATCGTCATCGTCATCTATATCGTTATCATCATCGTCGTCATAGTCATCACCTTCACCACCATCATCACTATCATCCTAGTCACCCTCTATAGCATCCTCCTCACCTCATCACCTAATCACCATGATCGGTATCACCCTTAACCATCACCCTTAGCAACCTCAAACATCGTCACCCTCGTCCTCATCGACATCGTAAACCCGTCACCTTGCCAGACAACCCGCAACAGTTACCCCCGATTCCCGTACCTGTGCACGCTGACCCCGAGAATCTATTGGATTGGTTCTACTCGACTTCCGGAGCTGGTTATTGGTGCTACGCAGTCTTCTTGCCAAGCAAGTATACCTTGTCTTGTTGTACTGTTTAAATTCTATATTATTAGTTGTATATTTATTATTTAACTGTGCGCATCCGAGAAGACTCGAGTGCAGTCAACGAAGGCGTTGACGTTAGGACTTGTGTCTGACCTAGTGTCTAGCGGACCCACCTAAAGTTGAGGAGTTGTCAATATGACTTCCCAGGCCTTGACACATTTCTTACACGTATTGTGAGTCTCATGTAGGGCACGGTCCTGCGTATGTGGTTGGCCACCTGTACGTGTAGGCGTGCGACGGATAGGGTATAACTGCTAATAGTGATGCATGTTAGAAGACTAGCAGTTATTAGTAGGTGGAGCATAGACTAGCGTGGTACGATGGTCCCATCCTTGTCCTTGTTTGGTTGTAAGGATGGACCCTTGCTCTAACGATAGTCTATGAGCCAGAGTTACGACGCCGATGCGTAGTAGCTGACGCGTGTTGTGGATACAACATGCTTAGATCATTGGGCGGGGAGGACGACTAGTAGGCATATGGGACACCCCACTCCTTTACACTGATACCGCACTCGACGGAGTGATACAAACGTATATATATATATATATATATATATATATATATATATATATATATTACTGATACCACGTTCTGTAGAGTGTTGGACGTTACTTGGTGATATTACAGATACCACACTCTATAGAACGTTGGACGTTACTGTATTCCTGCGTCCGTGTTATAGGGGGCATGTGTGGCATATACTAGCCGGTTGTCACGACTGGTGAATTACGTCAGCATATGTCTAGCCTACACCTTCCCATATACTCACAGTTGTCCTCAAATTGTATTTCACTTAGATGGTTAGGCCACCCCGGAGTTATTTATTCAGTATTTACTTTATGGCATGCTTTTATGTATCTTGTTATGTCCCTCTGAGGACCTGGTCCCTTTCCAGGTGTATTGTTCATGAGTATTCACAGGAGCACAGATCCGGACTTGCTACGCATTTGCGATGAGGTCTTCTCGTCGAACCCATGATTGGTAGTTGATATTCTTATGTGTATGTATCTTGACTATTCTATATTTTAGTTCGGTAGTGGATTTGTTTCCATCCGACTGTCACCTTTAGATACTTTTCATAGAGTTTTAGTTCATAGATAATGGTCGTTTAATTATATTGATTCTTTGGATGAGATCTAGATTATACCATGTGACTTGTGATGGAGTTATACCACTTGTGGATTTTGTTATTCAGATACAGCGTACGTGTGTTGTGGTTTCCAAATATTGGAGTACCATATTCATACGGCTGGTATGCTCACGTGTCCTAGTCCTACGTATTTTGGGACTGGGACGTGACAATATATATATATATATATATATATATATATATATATATATATATATATATATATATATATATATATATATCAATCGAATACAACTACTAACTAATCACTAACTACTCATATAACTAAAACATATATACATAACTATATGTATCTCAATCTAATATAACCATAAACTATTATGCACCAACTAACACAACTACTATACCATGCTAACTACACAAATATACATACATGCCTACTGACACATCTATCACAACTAGATTTACAATTCATATATATATAACTATTACGTAACAATAGGTATACATATATGTATAACTAGTAGCTAGTAATCAAGGCATTTATGAATTTACTAATCTACCAACAAGTTTATATAGATAACTAAATATCTAGGTAACTAGCTAACTTACCCAACTATCTATTATCTACCAACTAAACTAGATAGAAAGATACTAACATACCTTGTTGGTCATGCTCTGATACGCGTTGCTGCTCAACACTGCTGCTGCTAGTGTTGCTGTTACTGTTGCTGCTAGTGCTGCTGCTAGTGTTGCTGCTATTGCTGCTGCTAGTTTTGCTGCTACTGCTGTTAGTCTTGCTGCTGCTAGTTTTGCTGCTAATGCTGCTGTTAGTCTTCTCGGTTCCCTGCAGGTACCCGACCCCCCTCACACACAACACACCATAATGCACACATATATATGTATCTATCCATATACTATTTATGTACTTTTATAACTATATAACCACTCTCACTAGTAGTTATAAAATACATCTATATACACTAACAATATAACTAGATTCCTAAACATCTTAATATATGAATACATAGCCAAGTAACATACACACTTATATATATATATATATATATATATATATATATATATAACTAACAGATAACCATCAATACCTATATATGAAACTATGTATACACCTCACACACACACACACACACACACACACACATATATATATATATATATATATATATATATATATATATATATATATATATATATATATATTCATGGAGAGTGTATGTGTGCATATATATATATATATATATAAATATATAAACATAGACATCAACAACATACATAACTATGTATATAGTATATATCATTAACTCTCTCTCTCTCACACACACACACACACACACACATATATATCCATGCGTTGTTTATATATATATATATATATATATATATATATATATATATATATATATATATATATATATATATATATACTATGATAATTAATATACTATTAGCTATGAACAATGCACATAGAAATGCAATACAACAAACACGTGGAGTGCATCGCACCCGTATCACACTAGATCTATGATACGCTTGCGACACGAGTCCACCACACAACCAAACGTACCCCGAAGGACACGAGCAAGTCTAATATATTGTTTATGAATAATACGAAGAGTCAAACACCTATCTACGTGTTCGTGTCAAAATATGACATGCACAAAGTCCCGTGTCGGAGGAAATACCCCCAAATCAACACGTATCACCAATTTATTGGGATACGACCTACACGTACCTAATTGTGGACACGACATTAGCCACAAACACACAAACACATGTCAAATTGATCTATAGGACTAATTGACAAACACAACAAGTGTTAATCTCGGAATTCCCCCAAAATTGATACAAAAAGTACCATAACTTTCTCAATAGGCCTCCTATGAACTCAAATTCAAATTCTATGTGTAGCCTATGTATATGGTTTGATTCCTCATGGTTAATTCTCAGATTTAGAATCTAAATGAAAGAAAAAAAATTAAATTATACCTATTGGGAGATGGATTCCCAATACAACCTTCAAATGTGATGAAATTGGCCTCCAACTTGTAGATCCTTGCTCCTCTTTGTAGATCCTTGTTTCCTCCTTCTAGATCCTTGCTTCACTAGTCTCCAATAGTGATTTGGGAAGGAATTGTAATAAAATTTGGTAGGAAATTGATGTAGGAATGAAAGAATTTGGTTGAGAAAAATTTTACATCTAGATTTCAAATGAAAAGAGGATAGAGAAATATTCCCTCCCTCTTTTAATAGGCCGCCTCCCCTTGCCCCTTCCTCAAGCTACTATGTAATGTCCATTATACCCCTTGGGGCCTCTCATGAAAAAATAATTAAGGAGGGAAGGTTCTAGTCTAATGGTTTAATTAAACTAATCATCCTCCTAATCAATGGGCTTCAAATTGGGCTCAATTCTAACAAATAATACATGTTGGTCCATGAGTCTAAACTAACTAGTTAGTTCCACTAACACAGGTCCAAAACAATAAACTAACATCTAACAATAGTTAAATAATACAACAAATAATTATTTAACATTAACAATATTTAATAAATATGAAATGACTAAAATATTCTTTCCTAGAAAATATGGTAGTAACAGGATTTGATCACATAATCAACTCCTACTCTCCCATCCCTAACTAATACCAATGGATCCAATCACGACACGCTACGAACACGAATATGACCATTGAACACGTACAGTGGGTGTACACGAATAAGTACACTGAACACGAGCAGTGTGTGAACACAAAATATAAATCAATATTCAATATATACGATGAAATACATGTACATGAGTACCCGTTGAACACGGTAGGGGATAACATCTCCTGACGGGATCCATGTAGTACAAGTTCATAAAATCACTGTGTTGGAATAAAGTCTACAATTCTAGAACATGCATATATACACTAATATGAATTGAAAACTATCAGAGAAATATACTCGCCTGAAGTCCTGAGCAAAGTATGTCTCTCGATGCCCAAGCTGGTGTCACACAAACCTGTATATGGTATGTTGCATCAATACTAGGTTCAAGAATAAAAAATAAGTTAATATGATGCAATTCTAGGTCAATAAGCCATTTCTAGGTCAAACCGATTAAATCTAGGTTGCAAGAGTCTAACACTAAGACACTAAGTCAATGCACTATGAAACTAAGCTATACAAGCTAATCTAAGATACTAAAAGATACTCAAAAAGCCGTATCCTAAGATACGCAAGTTTTCATATATGAAAATAGTGTTTTATATATATATATATATATATATATATATATATATATATAAGTCAATAATTATAATACTATAACAAATCAATGAAAATATGATACTTTAGCCTTGTACCAATACGTATCACACCTATCTCGATACCCAAACCCAATACCTTGGGTATCGACCCAATACCTTGGTATTACCTTGGTATCCCGAGGTAATCCAAAACCTCTACATATAGCTAATACATAAATATAAAATCCCAAACCAAAATACTATCTATAAGCTAACATATACTAACTACTATAATAGATATCAATATAATACATACCTACTAATTATCAACATGTATACCTACTAGCATACAAATCTAACTTAACATATAACTTATCAACCATACTTATTAATTACACATAGGTACACTAATATACATATCTATCTACTAACATAAACAACTAATTCATCTAATACTCACTAACCACTATTATAACTAATATACATAGATATATATATACTAACTACACCATATAAACTACTAACCAAAACCTATAACTAATGTACTAAAAGGATATTAAAATACTGATACTTAGCTGATACCTCCTGATACTCTCACCGAGCAGTGGGTATATCTGAACTGATACTGTGCATTCGACTGCTACTGCAGTGTCCTGAACTGTTGTTGTTGCTGTTGATAGTTGCTTGCTCCCTGTTGATTTATGCACCGTGTACTGCACATGGCTGCTCTCCCCGAGTCCCCCTTCAGTTAAACACAACCACTTGTTGTAGCCTGCCCCCTTCTTGCTGTGCTGCAGTTATCGGGCTACTGCAGCTACTGATACTTCTCTACAGTGAACCACCTTGCTGCATGCCCGAGCCCAGTGCAATGGTTGAATGCAGTTGCTGTGCACTAGCACCACTGTGCTATGCACTAGCTGCAGCTGCTCCTTGCCTCAGGGTACTGCACAGTTGAGCCTCATCTTCTTGCAGATCTTGACCTCCTCCTTCTTGCTCCTTGCTTCCTTCTTGTAGATCCTTGATGTAGGAGCCTCCAATGAAGATTATGGAAGGAATTTGTGAAGAATTTGGTGGAGAATTGATGAGGGAATGAAGGAAAATGGAAGAGGAAAAAAACTAGATCTTTCCAGTTTTACTTTATATACATATACTATTTATTTTATTGACTATTTATTATTTTTGACTATTTATTATTTATTTTGTTAGAAATTTTGTTAGAAATATAGTTAGTTAGAAATATATTTATCTAATTTTTCTTTTTATATGGAAATCTAGAATTGGAAATTAAAATGAGAGAGGCACTCTCTCTCCTTCCTCTATGGCCGGCCAAATACCCTCTCCCAAGCAATGTAATTATTTACCCCTTGGGGCCTCTCATGAAGAAATTAATTAGAGAGGGAAGGTTCTAGTCTAATGGCTTCACTAATTAATACAACCTCATAATCCATGGGCCTAATTCACGGGCTCAATCTAAACTCATCTAAAATGTTGGTTCATGCATCTAATTAAATAGGTTAGGTCCACTACACAAGTCTAAAATAAATCTACAACTAGCAATAAATAAATAATACAACAATTAAATAATCATGCATGCATTAATTATAAATAATCATAAAATAAAAATACCCATGTCAATTACCAAACTACCCTTAAATGAAAATGTGAGGGTGACAGTTCTCTCATGTATATATTAAACAGGACCAGACCTGATATTACATTTGCTATTGGGAGACTAAGTAGATATACTAGTGACACAAAACAGTTACATTGGACATCATTAGAAAGAGTATTTAGACATCTTAGGGATACTCTAGATTATATGTTGCACTATACTAGACACCCTGATATCATAGAAGGTTATTCATATGCAAACTGGATAACTGACTCACATGATGTAAAATCCACTACTGGATATGTTTTCACTCTAGGAGGAGCTGCTATCTCCTGGGGCTCATGTAAACAAACTATCATAGCTAGGAGTACAATGGACTCAGAAATGATAGCCTTGGACACTACATGTACAGAAGCCGAATGGCTAAGAAACCTTATTATGCATATAACTATTTCTATTAGTCTTGTTCTTGCAATTTCTATAAACTGTGATAATAAATCTATTATGAAACTCCTAAAGCATGATTCTGTGAATGCTAAGATGAACAGGCACCTGCAGCTGCGCTTCGAGTCTATAAAGAGCCTATTGGGCAATTATGTGGTTCTTGACTATATATAGTCAGAAAAGAACCTTGCAGACCACTTGACGAAGGGTCTGTCTAGGACTATGATCCTAGAATCATCGAGGGAAATGGGGTTAAGCCCATAAGTAAAGTCACAAGCAGTGGCAACCCAACCGAGTCTGACTGGAGATCCCAAGAAGCCGGTTCAATGGGTAGGAACAAGCTGGACTTAGGTGACTTTTATGGAACACTGATCCGAGATTAAAATCTTATTCAATAATGCCCAAGTGGCTGCCAACCGAGTCTGACTGGAGATCCCAAGAAGCCGGTTCAATGGGTAGGAACAAGCTGGACTTAGGTGACTTTTATGGAACACTGACCCGAGATTAAAATCTCATTCAATAATGCCCAAGTGGCTGTACATGCGTACAATGATTTCCCATCCCTATGGTGACCGTGGTCTTAAGTGATATGGTTACGATGAGTTTTAAAACTCTTAATAGGTCCAAGATGATATACGGGGTTGACACCTATCACCAACCCTTAAGGACTTACTTATATGAGAGGTCGTGAAGGCCGCGACTATGAGACAGGGCGATCCCAGACAACTCTCTTGAATTTGTAATAAGTGCGCATGGCCAACAAAAAGCGCCATCCGTAAGACTCAGAACAACTAGCGTCCTATGTATGCTATTTTCTGAATCTGGTAAAAGAAGTCTGATTCAAGGCATAGTCCATCAAGCATTTCTTCAGACAAAGATAATAGTCACTAAGTGAGATTCAAGGCTGTAGTCCATCTCATCTATGCATAGTATATACCTGTCCAGAAACTCTTCACTTTTAATTTCTTTGCCACTTCTATTTCGGAACTTGACCTTTTGGAGGGGGGGGATTGTTGGCCGTGTATACTTTTCTATACACATGTGAGCAAAAGCTCAACTTCCTCTTTTTCCTTTAGTCCCACATCGGTTGGACCACTTCCATCTTGTATGTATATATTAGTTCTTCTTCATTGCTCTCTTAAAGATGTTCTGTGGCGAACCCCTAGGGCCACACGTGCGCGCCGCAGCTGCGGTCCTGCTCGGCTCGGTTCGGTTCGACCCGCGTATCGAGTGCGGGTACGTGCCAATACCTACGGGCGCCGAATGTCGATCCAATTTACTCTTCAGGTTCGGACTGGGATCCAAAAATCTTTTTGCTCCCCTTTATTTTTTGAACCGATTTGACTCATTCAAATTTTGAATGTTGGACATTTATTACTCCCTATGTCCAGGTTCATTTTCCACCTTTTAAACATGTGACAGCTCCGAATTTTCTCCCACAATTTTTTTTTTCATTACTCATTAAACGTCTGGATTAATAGCATTTATTCTTTTGTTTGTAGTGTAGGCTTGGTTCTCTTCCTATATATTTGTTGATATTCTCATCTCAATGCTTTCCTACAGAAAATTCTCCTACGTGAAATCTCTCTCTCATTCTTCTCTAGAACCACTTTCTGTTCTCTAAATCCTTGCTCTGGGCAGAACTAAGTTCGGTCCCTCTCTCCGAGTTGTGTGCTACGAAGAGAACCCGGTAGTCATGGGGTTTTACTACTAGGAGCTTCCGAGAAATGTCTGCACATAGACCTCGGATCGGGCAGTGCTTCGTGCACGACTTCCCCGGAGGTCGGTGATATTTTTTTTCCTCCTTTGTTCTCTTATCAATTTTCTGAAAAATAATATATATATATATATATATATATATATATATATATATATATATATATATATATAACAAATACGTACTCGTGGTTCGATCTACCAATCTTTCGTCATCAAGCAGGATCTTATACCTCTTTTCGATAACCACAAGGTCAAGGTCACTCGAATGTAGTAATTAATATAATAGCACGTTGGGAAAAGACTAAGGAGGCATAAAATGTCACCGAGTGAAGGTTAACCTGTCATTTTTGTTAGGAGATGTTTTGTTGTCCTTGTCACGTACCAGATGACCATTGAGCAGTATATTTCAAATTTCCCGCGTCGCTTTCCTTTTCCTTTTCTCCTTTTCCTTTTCCTCTCACCAAACACGTTGTTTTGCAGAAGGGAAATTAAAATATAAGGAACATACGAGAGAGCTGGTGTGGTTGAAGAAGATACAAAAGAGAATGTGAGAAATATATATATATATATATATATATATATATATATATATATATATATATAAAATTGAAGGGCCAACAAACAAACCAGTTGGTGTGCAGTCGCTGCGAGAAGAAGATTTCTTCGTTGCATCTCTCCTTAAAGACGCAATTCTAGACCTCCTCCTCCACATCTTCTGAATACCAACAAGAGAGGGAGAGGGGGCGTTCTGGGTGAATCCAAAGAATGGAACTCGACAGCTTACAATTGAGATGCATTGTCTCCTTCCTGATCGTCGTTACCATGTTTTCCTGCACAGGTTCTTGTGTTATGATATCTCTGTCTTATCTTCTAGTACAAAAATACAGAAAAATAGCCATGGTCCAATCCGTTGTCAGGTTGCTGCTAAATAGCTACAGCGGCGACTCGAAAACGGATACAGAACAGAATCGGTGTGTCGGCAACGATGCGTCGCTATTAAGATTCCGTCGTCAAATTGCGTTTTATGATCAAAGTTTCTTGATCTTGTTTATGATGTTTATTAATAAGTTTTTTTTTTTCTTCTTCTTTATGGCAATCAGAGGCATATGATCCTTTGGATCCAACCGGCAATATCACTATCAAATGGGACATTGTGTCATGGACCCCTGATGGCTATGTGGTGAGAGCCTTATGTTCACAAGAAGTACTTGAGTTTTGTAATAGAACTATAATACATAGTTTATTTTTATCATTTCATAAACAATGGTGTGAGATTACGACGATAATTAAGCCTCTTTTGGTTTCGGAAAGGAAAGAAAAGAAAATTAATTTTTACTTTTTTTTTTTTTGGAAGTTACAATTCTCGTTTATTTTTCTTTTTTGAGTTTGAAAAAATCCGAAAAATTGGAAGAAAAAAACTAATTTTTTTTTCTTCAAAATCAATTTTCTTTCCTCCTTATTTTCTTTGGCATCAAAACACGAAAAAAAAATAATTTTTTTAACCCGGTATCCAAACACAGGAAAAAAAAAACTTTTCTTTTCCAACTCCAAATTTTTTGAATCGAACATAGCCTAAGAACAATTTTCTTTTCTTTTCTTGCAAACAACTAATGGTTCAAAAATATGTAGTTCCAAGAACTCGGTAGCAAAAGTTAGCATATACATACAACAAACCAAAAATGGTAGCCACAAACACACAGCAAAATGTTAAGTCTGCAAAAACAATCTCTCCATAAGGACGTCAGCTTTGTGTACTTCTTGATCTTCCATTAAAAGAAAGAAGCATCGTGGCTTTGCGGTTTCTATTTTTTGGATCTACGTCCAAGTCTAAATTTTATTTACAAAACAAGTTTGGAATTGAATGTTCGTACTGCGTAGCATTTATATGTATAAGAAAACATTAAGAAGTCTGAAAAAATTAAAATCATATTGTGTGGAAAGTATATTAAAGACATTCTAAAATACGATAGATAGATAGATAGATGGGACACACAACAAAATAGATTTGGTGTTCCAGACATTTAAACTATGTAGATCGAGCTTTTCAAATAAGTCTTCAACACTCATACTAAATCCATAGCCGACCTCATCATGATCCACCATTTTAAATGCAGGCGATGGTGGCGATGAACAATTTCCAGATGTACCGACACATCATGAGCCCTGGTTGGACCGTGGGATGGACCTGGGCCAAGAAAGAGGTAATCTGGTCCATGGTGGGCGCTCAGACCACCGAGCAAGGCGACTGCTCCAAATTCAAAGGCAACATCCCCCACTGCTGCAAGAAGACTCCGACCGTCGTCGACCTCCTCCCGGGGGTCCCCTACAACCAGCAGATCGCCAACTGCTGCAAGGGAGGGGTGGTCTCGTCCTACGGCCAGGACCCTTCCGCTGCGGTCTCGGCCTTCCAGGTCAGCGTCGGCCAGGCCGGGACCTCGAACAAGACCGTGAAGCTGCCCAGGAACTTCACGCTGCTCGGCCCCGGCCCCGGGTACACTTGCGGCCCTGCGAAGATCGTGCCGTCCACCACGTTCCTGACGCCCGATCGCCGCAGGAAAACTCAGGCACTTAGTAAGTCATATGTCCGTCGTGGCACATGTTACAAATATGGCAGCACCTGTACTCATTTTGTGCTTGTGCAGTGACATGGAATGTTACTTGCACCTATTCCCAGTTCCTGGCATCCAAGAATCCGAGCTGCTGCGTCTCCTTCTCATCCTTCTACAATGAGACCATCACTCCATGCCCAAAGTGTGCCTGTGGCTGTCAGAACAAGAATTGCATCAAGTAATATATAATACACATATCTAAGCTAAAACCTTCCAGAACAGGAATTGTTTTTCTAGTGCCACTTCGTTCTTATCCATGTATGATTCATATCGTGACCGGATGAAATTGCAGTAGCGACTCGAAGCTCCTGAGCGTGGCCGGGGTGAACACGCCGAGGAAGGACAGCGCGCCGTTGCTGCAGTGCACCAACCACATGTGCCCGATCCGCGTGCACTGGCACGTGAAGCTCAACTACAAGGAGTACTGGCGGGTCAAGATCGCCATCACCAACTTCAACTACCGGCTGAACTACACGCAGTGGACCCTCGTTGCCCAGCACCCCAATCTCAACAACGTTACCCAAGTTTTCAGCTTCGACTACAAGCCCCTTCTTCCCTACCAATCCATCAGTAGGTTCATCGGACTCACCGATCGAATGGTTTTCTAGTGTAGCAATTTACCAAGGCTGATATCAAACTTTATTATGATGCAGATGACACTGGGATGTTCTATGGCATGAAGTACTTCAATGATCTCCTCATGGAGGCTGGACCAGCCGGGAACGTGCAGTCGGAGGTGCTTCTGCAGAAGGACCAGGACACGTTCACGCTCAAGAAAGGGTGGGCGTTTCCTAGGAAGGTCTACTTCAATGGCGACGAGTGCATGTTGCCGTCGCCCGACTCGTACCCGCACCTGCCGAACTCTTCTCCTCCTGCAATCGTGCAATCTTCTTCCTTTGCTGCTACAGCGGTCTTCTTGATTCTATTCATCTTCTTCTTCTAGGCATTTTTACTTGTGCTCGAAAAAGAGAGACTCAAATTATTTTGAGTGTAGATAAACTATTAAAGTGGATTCATATAATTGTGTAAAAGTGAGATTTTGTTCCTCGAGTGGATTATAAGAAATGTTTCAAGTTGTTGCAGCTGCAGAGATATGTTGTGAATAAATTGGAAGCCCCAGTAATTTGGGGAAACTTCTCCTCAATCAAGCAACGCATGTCGGAAACAACAAACGCAAGACTAAATATTCTTCTTGATAATTTAGGAATAGTTTGGATTGCAGTTTCATCCAGAATATTATATATATATATATATATATATATATATATATAATGTCAAACGTAAACAAAAAGGACTAGCCAAAAGTTCCACTCCAAACAAAAGTTCAGTCATTTAGGAATAAAATAGATGTTTCCGAAATAGGCTTTTGACAATCCCACAATCCAAATTTCAAACAAGCCCTTAGATTGCTACTGCTACATCTTCACTGCATAGCTAAGCAACATGTTCAGGTACATTTTCCTCTTCGTAATACTTTCTCTATTTGAGGTGAATCGAATCCAATAGCAAAATTGTACAATCTAACTTCTCTACACTCTATAGTGTGTATAAAATTTTAGAGGATACTCCTTGATTACATGAACTTAAATATAATTCAAAAAGTAGGTCTACATACTTACCAATTGACCATATTGGTTCTATAAAATGACACTATATATAATGTTCATATCTACCTTCTAAGAATTTGATATCAACATAAAGGATTAACGTCAGCTCAACACCCAGTTTTAATTAAAAAAAAAAAACTTGGATGATGATGATGATGCACCTTTTTCTTTATACAAGATCCAAAAATAACTGATAATCACATGATCATCTTGAAAATCAATTTCAGCTGGATATTGCTCATTCATGTTTCAGTCTATCAGCGCAAACCAACTTGATTCTTCTTCCATTGTATAGTGTAGGTGTTGGATGGAGTTCCTAACCAATTTGGAAAATATTCCGGAGCGCGACAAGTGTCATCCGTATAGATTTGACCCAACGGTACAAATAAAAACCCAGAACTCGTCTCATCCCGACGACCAAATTTTGGATCGAATTCGGTCTGACCTAGCAGAACAATTCTGCTCAACTTGGACCGAACTCAGTTTCCACATGCTAAAGAGTTCTTCTAAAATAGACCGAACTCGGAACGAACTCAGGCTAACCGAATTTGGACCGAATACGATCAGGTTTGGGCAAATTATCAGCCTGCATATTTTTGAACTCTGCTTCGATACTTTTATCTTTTATAACTTCTCCGACATACGGATGACGTTCGTCGCACTTCGGGATATTCTCTGCATAGGTTGGAAACCCCAACTAATACAAACAAATGCCAAGTTTGTTAGTGCAAATTGGATATTTAACTTGGATATGAAAATTGTTGATTTTCTATTATAAGATAATTTGTTATATATGAATTTTAATTGTATATATATGTCTTATATATGTGGAACATGTAAGAAATAATTTTATAATAATTAAGACTGTAGTTATTAGTTTGTTTTTGGATGGATTTGTAATTTTCAAAAAAAATTCTCATAAGTGAAATTTTTAGAAGATAATTTTTAATAGTCCTAAAAGTAAAATATATTCTTTTGTGACTCTTCTCGACCCGTTCCAAAAACTATTGGCACCAAATTATTAGGAAGGTTATAATCCGTTATAAATACTTATCATTTGCGACGGATTAATGAACTATCACCACTGCTATTTTGGTTTTGTTTAGAGTCCCGGTTTAACCATCGATTCTCTGTCGCCTCCGTCACAACTTTCATTGATGTTCCATAACACTCCAGACTCATTTCACATCTCGAATCGAAACTGAAAATCCATCAAATTTATGTTTGTCACAATATATAGTGAACTGGATCAATTTACAAAATTGTAGTTTATGGATTCAGTGAATATAATAGAGTGGGGGAAATATGACCCAAAATACCCCCAAAATGGCTTAGTTTTGTCGAAAAAATATATCTAGAGAATGAAATGATTCTCGATGGTCTCTTCTATGACACTAGATGCCATTTTAGTATTCCAATTTTGTGACAAAACTTACCACCATAGTTTTTCTTTTTTTCTTTTCAAGATATCCGATGTAACATACGAAATTTTATGTACACTACGTTGTATATCTTTTGGATCCACTGTTGAAACATAATATTTAGTTTGAAGTTATCAAAATTGAAACATAATATTTAGCAAGTGCAGCATCAATACAAAATATTGCCTATCGGCAGCTATATAGTCCCTAACCGTTAATCAATCATCTTAATATTTATGAATGGGTTGTACTGATATAGTCGTTAGCCATTAATCAATCAACTTAATATATGGATGGGTTGTACTGGGACGACGAGGGAGGGAGGACTCGCCCACCATCCTCCCCTCAACTGAACTTAGTAAAATATTATCATTGTTAAGAACGAAACGCGAAAACCGTTTCTCAAATCAAAGAGTACTTGCAAGAGAACCGAACAAAACGTACAAACTAAAAAATATCAAACACAAATCGTAGACACAGAAAGTTTTACGTGAAAAATTCAGATGGAAAAAACCACGGGACGATCGTAGTCTAACCCTGAAGAACCTCCACTAATGCAATAAAGAGATTACACCATCTACAAGCTCCTCACTGATCCAACACGGATCACTGCAACTCTTTAGAACAAAAAATAGATTACAACCACGGAGAAAAAAGACAATAATAAATACCCCAAATTGATATCCTTCTCCGAAACGACCTCCAATCCTTCTTTCTCCTCTCCAAAGTTGCAATGGCACCGTTGCCACATTGTTTTCTCTTATTTTTTTTTCTTATGTTGTTGTATATTGCATGAGCCTTTATATAAACCCTTGCATAAATTAGGGTTTCCATATGGAAATCTATATATAGAAGCCAAAAATATAAACCCCCAAGAAATTTTCAGAATTTAAAAACAAATTTTCGAGATTTTTCTGAGATTTTTACTAATTAAAAATAATAATTTTAGGTATTAAATTAATTGTGTGATTTTATTAAATATTAAAATATTATGAAAATAATATTTTTGGGTGTAAAATAAATAATTAAACATACTGCAATTTTTCTAAAATTTATTGGACCCCAGAACTAATTTTAAGACCTAAAAACAATGTTTTAATTAAACCATGAATAAACCAGTTTAAACTAAAAGAACCGAACCGAACCGAACCGAACCAACCGGTTTAGACTAAATAAACCGAACCCAGTTGAACCAACCCAACCGAACCCAAATCAACCCTAGCGGGTCGGATTCGGATCCGAACCCAACCCATCAACCAGACCCGACCCTAAAACTATTGCCACAGTAACCCCTATTCCCCGGACTTCCCCGGCGCCGCTTCTTCTCCCCGCTGCCGGAGACGCTCCGACTCCCGGGCCGTTTCCCCACTGGTTATTTAAAACCCTAATTTTTCCCAAAACTGGGTGCGCCCCGCTAAACGAGGCGACTTGGTCGTGTCTGAATTTTGCCGAAAGTTGCGCACCGTCAATACGGATGTGTGAAATTTTGCGAAAGTTGATTTGGATGTGCGTGCACACTGAAATCAACGCGTATCCGTCGACAACACCCTATATCGGCCATGTTCTAAAACTCGTTGTAACTTCATGTGTGCTCGTCGTTTCGAAACAAAACTTGCGCCATCGGACTCGTAGCGATACGCTGGTCCTGTGACCCAAGTTTGGTACGATCCTGAGAACGTTGACAAAATTTCGTATCTTGGGCCCTACGGCTCCACTTGACGGGCAATTTTGTGATCAGCTCATCAGAATCCAGTTCTGGACATTCCGTTGGATTCGTATCATTGTTTTGGACTTATGGACACTAAGTTTGACGAATTTGGAGAACTTTTTCTTTGACACAATTTTTGGTGCGAAGCGGGCTACATGTGGACCCCCCTTTGACCAGAAACTGTCACTTTTTTTTTCTGTGTCCAAATTGAACTTATGGACAGGCAATTCTAGCTATTTGATATCTTCTGAACATGATGATAATGATTATTTTAGCAACCGGAGGAGTACCTGCAGATCCCGCGGATACTAGAGCAACAGTTGGAAACCAAATCCTAGGCAAGTATACCTTGCTAATCTTGCAGTATTTGCTACATGTTTTTTTCTTGATTTAATTATATGATATAAATGTTCAACCTTGGATCGTGTGACATTGCTTAGCGTCTGAATACTATTCGGGTGTCAATGCCGTACGCGGAGTTGTGTAACGTCACCTAGAGATTGATATCGCGACCCTATATATCTTCGTGCTTGCATTATCAAGTACGTCATACCATAGGACACTTGACACTGTTCATGGGACAGAATCTTTCTGAAATATTCATGGTGATTCTGTATAGGATACAAGATTCGTGACAAAGACTTTATACATATGCTTAGCTATCATTATGACTCACTGCATCAGTTAGAGGTCATGATCTTGCGTGTCATGGACATGAGACGTGTGATTATATTGGGTTGGGAGAGTATTACCATATTAAAGGCGGATTATATTATATATATGTAGTTTTCTGGAGGTGCCTTAGACTCTGACACAGAGCTTTGGCACAAGTTCTGGTCCTTCGAGATAAATGCTGCTATGGGTTTCTCCGACACAGAGCCTATGGTAGTTTCAGCCTGAGTATGATTAATGCTCTCATTTGCATATCACTTAGTTGGTTACATAGTTTACCCTATTGATTCATTTATTATTGTGTTACATTATTTTGGCTTGATTTATTCTTGTACCTTGCTATGTCCCCTGAGGACCTGGAATCCGGATTATGTCCCCAGGTTTAGCAGAGGAGATCTACCCCGAGGTATACGGGACATGAGCAGACATTGGAGCAGTACCAACACTACCCCGAGGTATACCGGACATGAGCAGACAGTATGATAGTGGAAGAGTATAATGCGGAGTTCATTCGTCTGAGTCGCTTTGTCCCTTCCGTGATCCCGACAGAAGAGGAGAAGGCTGAGAAGTTCTTTGACGGACTAAACTTTGAGCTACAGAGATTGATCAGATCCGTTGCACCTACTTCATACTCGGATGTTCTTGCTGCAGCTCGACGCATGGAGCGCGTCACCAGGAGGGAGTCCAACCTAAAACGACCGTTCATATCAGCACCAACCAGAGCATCACAAAAGGAGTCTGCAAAGTGACAACAGATGAATCCGCAACATAGAGCATCTACACCACTAATAATAGTCCTTCCTACTTGTCACTACTGTGGCAAAGCAGGCCATCTCGCCAAGGAATGTTGACGTAGATTGGAATTGTGTTTAGCATGCGGATCCCGTCAGCATTCGGTAAGGTATTGCCCTGAGCGTCGAGAAGGAGCACCAATGGGAATTCGAAAAGTTCTACCAGCACCAGGAGGATATCAATCGAGGCCACCCTTGGCACCACGAGCAACACTCTTCCAGCAAGCCCAACAACAGAGGAATCCACCGCAAGGACGCGAACAAGCTTTTACGATGACCATGGAGGACGCACAGACTAGCGGAGTAGCAAATGCGTGTAAGATTTAAGTTATTCATAGCTATCTATTCATAGTATTGCTTTAGCACGTGCTTGTTAGTTCATGACCTTAGCCTTAAACCTAGTAATTTTGAACTTATTAATAATTCATAACCTAGTTTTTCTAAGTTGTAGTTTTCTTTGCTCTAACCATATTTCTTTACTCTTGAATTACCTAACTTTTATTGTCTAGGAAAATACTTTATTCCTTCCCTAGGTGATTTGCTTAACCCTCATCATTCGATTTCTCCTTGATCATGATTCTTTGGTTGTGTCGTACTTCGAACATATTTTACAACCGTGTCATATCTTCTGACCGGTTATGTTTCGTTATTCTTTGATTGCGAGGACGCAATCCTCTTAAGGTGGTAGATTGTAAACCCCAAGAATTTTTTAGAATTTAAAAACAAATTTTTGGAATTTTTCTAAGAATTTTACTAATTAAAATAAATGATTTCTAGTATTAAATTAATTGTATAATTTTAATAAATATTAAAATATTATAAAAATAATATTTTTGGGTGTAAAATAAATAATTAGACATACTGCAATTTTTTTGGAATTTATTGGACCCCAGAACTAAATTTTAAGACCTAAAAACAATGTTTTAATTAAACCCTGAATAAACCGGTTTAAACTAAAAGAACCGAACCGAACCAACCGGTTTAGACTAAATAAACAGAACCCAGTTGAACCAACCCAACCCAAATCAACCCTAGCGGGTCGGATTCGGATCCGAACCCAACCCATCAACCCGACCCTTAAACTATTGCTACAGTAACCCCTATTCCCCTGACTTCCCCGGCGCCGCTTCTTCTCCCTGCTGCCAGCGACGCTCCGCCTCCCCGGCCGTTTCCCCGCCGACTCACTGCCTTCCCAAGGCTCCGACTCCCATAACAGCCGACGTCGCCTCTTCTCCTCCCCGCCCCATCGCCTCCCCCAACGGCCAACCCCACTCCTATAAAACCCTAGACCTGGCAACCCCCATCGATGGTTCCCTAGCCACCGCTGATCACAGCCCCGGTCATCCCTACCACTTCACCACCGCCACCATCCCCCGGCGAAGTCGAACCCCTACCGCCATCTCCACCGTCAAACACCATCAACCGAGCTTCTCCAGCACCACCAGCTTCCCCAACGCCGACGACGCCTCCGTCCCGAGCCTCCGTCGTGACCTCCGCCGCTGCCATCACAGACGAGCACAGCAGCCGCACAACGCTGCCACCGCCGGCCGAGCACCGTCACCCCGCAGTCACCGTGCCTCGCCGTTCTGTCGCAAGTAGCATCAAGGTACCCGTCTTTCCGCGCGCGTAACTATCTGTACATAGATCCGATTTCTGTTATGTTGAATCATGCGTGTAGACCGCGTGACCCTCTCGAAATCCGTACAAATAGTTTGGGGGTATCGCGTCCTATGTAGGTCGCAAACTGTGATGCAAAATCAGGAAAATAATTCTTAATTTCTAAAAATTCAGAATTTGTCCCGAACTTCCTGGTTCACGATCGTTTTGTGTGCAACCTATTAATTATTTTTAAGATCCACCTGAACAGTTATTTAGACGACCTAACCAAGTTTAAACCATGTTTTTAGTTTAATTTATGCTGCTGTAGATTGTATTTAATTCGAGGGTGAAAATAACCAAAATATTTGTTATTTAAAACCCTAATTTTTCCTAGAACTGGGTGCGCCCTGCTAAATGAGGCAATTTGGTCATATGCAAATTTCATCAAAAGGTGCACGTCGTCAATACGGACGTGTAGAATTTTGCAGAAGTTGATTTGGATGTGCGTGCACACCGGAATCATCGCGTATCCGTCGACAATACCCCATATCGGCCCTGTTCTGAAACTCGTTGTAACTTCGTGTGTGCTCGTCATTTCAAAACGAAACTTGCGTCATCGGACTCGTAGCGATACGCTGGTCCTGTGACCCAAGTTTGGTTCAATTCTGAGAACGTTGATAAAATTTCGTATCGTGGGCCCCACGGCTCCACTTGACGGGCGATTTTGTGATCGGCTCATCGGAATCCAGTTCTGGACATTCTGTTGGGTTCGTATCGTCGCTCTGGACTTGTGGACACTAAGTTTGACGAATTTGAAGAACTTTGTCTCTGACACATTTTTTGGTGCGAAGCGGGCCACATGTGGACCCCACTTTGACCATAAACTGTCACTTTTTTCTCCTGTGTTCAAATTGGACTTATGGACAGAAAATTCTAGCTATTTGATATCTTTTGAACATGATGGTAATAATTATTTTAGCAACCGGAGGAGTACCTGCAGATCCCGCGGATACTGGAGCAACAGTTGGAAATCAAATCCTAAGCAAGTGTACCTTGCCAATCTTGCAGTATTTGCTACATGTTATTCCCTTGATTTAATTATATGATATAAATATTCAACCTAGGACCATGTGACATTTCTTAGCGTTTGAATAATATTCGGATGTCAATGCCGTATGCGGAGTTGTGTAACGTCACCTAGAGATTGATATAGCGATATTATATATCTTCGTTCTTGCATTATCAAGTACGTTATACCATAGGACACTTGATACTGTTCATGAGACAGAATCTTCCTAAAATATTCATGGTGATTTTGTATAGGATACATGATTCGTGACAAAGAATTTATACATATGCTTATCTATCATTATGACTCACTACATCAGTTAGAGGTCATGATCTTGCGTGTCATGGATATGAGACGTGTGATTACATTGGGTGGGGAGAGTATTACCATATTAAAGGCTGATTATATTATATATATATAGTTTTTTGGAGGTGCCTTAGACTCTGACACAGAGCTTTGGCACAAGTTCTGGTCTTTCGAGATAAATGCTGCTATGGGTTTCTCCGACACAGAGCCTATGGTAGTTTCAGCCTGAGTATGATTAATGCTCTCATTTGCATATCACTTAGTTGGTTACATAGTTTACCTTATTGATTCATTTATTATTGTGTTACATTATTTTGGCTTGAGTTATTCTTGTACCTTGCTATGTCCCCTGAGGACCTGGAATCCGGATTATGTCCCCAGGTTTAGCAGAGGAGATCTACCCCGAGGTATACGGGACATGAGCAGACATTGGAGCAGTACCAACACTAGAGGATGAGATAATCGCTGAGGATTTCTCCTGAGTATCTGGTTATTATACGCATTTATTTCTATTGTTGACTCTTATTTCTTTTTTATTGAACTGTTGTATCAAACTCATTTATCTGGTTGTTTTCCGAGACTTTTTATTGAGATTTGTTGGATATATTTGATCTTGATTATTCTGACATTTATTTTGTGATTATCTACTGTGGATGAGATTAGTATCATATACCTTTATAGTTGTTTTACAGCTTAAGTACACCCTGATGGGTCCATTATATTGGGTTTGCCCATCGGTGTGTGCTGCTGGCCATTGTCACGTGTCTAGTCCCTCGATATTTTGGGACTGGGTCGTGACAAAAAATATTTATGAAAATCCAATTACATTCAATCATATATTTAATGATAATCAAATCATAAATTAGCTTACCATAAATTAGAAATCCAATTATATGGAAAGTTAATATATGAAAGATCCAATCATAAATATATAATTAAAGTCAAAGATAGAAATCCAATATAATATTTGCTTAACATAATTGTTCCAATACACGACGCTCAATGCACTTCCCGAGTTTTTTTGACACACGGATGACGCTCGTCGCACTCCAGAGTATTCTTCACATAGGTTGGGAACCCCACCCACTCCAACAAATGTCCCCCTTCACAGCTATGTGGAGGGGGTCGTCATCCCGACGATCCGCCTACAATACTCTAACTTTTTTCTTGGAAGAATCTATATGAACATGTATGCTGCGTTGTCATCTATATGAACCTTCTCAAGTGTCGCTTCCTTCTTTTCCACAACATCCTGTATCCAATGATACCGGGTCTTAAGAATTTGGAGAGGGAAAAAGTAGATCTAGAATTTTGGGGATAAAAAAATGAAAGCACTCTCTCTCTCTCCTCCTATGTAGGCCGGCCAAGAAATCCCCTCCCCAAGCAATGTACAAAGTCACAAATACCCTTTGGGCCTCTCATGAAGAATTTAATTAGGGAGAGAAGGTTCTAGTCTAATGGTTTTACTAATTAATCAAGTCTCCTAATCCATGGGCCTAGTTCATGGGCTCAAATTAGACTAGCCTAAATATTTGTTCATACATTCTAAATAATTGGGTTAGGTCCACTACACAAGTCCAAAACAAATCTACAACTAGCAACAATTAATAATACAATAAATAAATAATCATGCAATGCACAAATATTAATTATTAATAATCCTAAAATAATTAATATCCATTGACAATTATTAAACTATCCTTGGATGGAAATGTGAGGGTGACAACAAAGCTATGAGAAGCACCAGAATCGAACAAAAC
Organism: Iris macrosiphon; assembly: GCA_036927795.1. Lineage (NCBI taxonomy): Eukaryota > Viridiplantae > Streptophyta > Magnoliopsida > Asparagales > Iridaceae > Iris > Iris macrosiphon. The sequence goes on along the minus strand of JAYESA010000005.1, from coordinate 144,752,191 downwards.
ATGAGATGGAAATGAGTCGAGATAAACTGAACCTGAGATGACATCGCCAACCAGCTCCTCCTCCTCCTCCTCCTCAACTATCAAGGCAAAAGCTCGCCCCTGTCGCTGCGCTCCTCTCTGTTGCTAATGATGGGCAAACTGCTGCTGCGGTGGAAGGTGGTCTAGCGGGTGCCCTCTGTGCCTGTCCTACACCCTGAGCTGGACGAGCTGGGACTTTGGGACAAGCCCGCAACTGATGATCTCCCGATCCACATAATAAGCATTGGCCTAGCCTCATCCTGCATGCGTCCCATCCGTATCCTTTTTTCTTACAAAAAGTGCAAGAAATTGCTGCCCTTTGGACCTGATGCATCTGCTGAGCTGATGCTCTAGCTGGCCCGTGATACTGCTGCCTCTGGTGTTGGTAAGGCCTCTGGTGCTGCTGCTAGAGGTGAGGCCTCTTTGCTGGACCCGTATTGTTGCTGGATCCTCCTGTGTGCCTAGGCCTCTTAGAGCTAAGCTCTAAGTCATCCTCCGCTCTTTGCGCCTGTCTGAGTATCTCCTCGAAGGTGGCAGTAGGATCTCCTTTGGTGTGGGGTTTGACCTCCCGGTTCAGGTCCTTCCTGAACTTCCTTGCTCTGCCTCTAGGGTTCTGACCCTCCACGAAGTGACCTAAACGGTAATACTCTGCTGCATACTAGTCCACTGACATACCTCTCTGGACGAGGTATTGGAACTGACTCTCCAAAGATGTAAGAGCAAGTCCAGGAAGAACTTCTCCTTGAAAAACTCTTTGAAGGCTTCCAAAGAGAGTCCTGGTAATGCAATCCTCGGGTCTGTCTGAAACTATGTCAATGCAATATCGAATATCATACAACCCGCTGCCTCTATCTGTAACATTACTGGAATTTGTGCCAGCCGCAGGTTCCGCTCGATGTCCTCGATCCACTCGTCCGCATAGATAATCCCCTCTGTGCCCCTGAAGTCCTTCAGGCCCATCCTCTTAAAGTTGATGATGGTACCCGGCCTCAGCTGATGCGGAATAAACTGAGTTGGTGCCGTCTGTGGCTGGGCTTTAGTAACTCTCTCAACTGCTGTAAGTGCGATCTGGTGAGAATTTTATACGCTCTGCCACAGGACCTCTGACTGTCGCTGATGTGCCTCCATCATCTGCTGGAAAAGCATGAACATCCATATCTGATCAACTACTGGTGGTGGAGGTGGAAGATCCTTAGAAATTGTCTGCCCTCTCCTCGGTAGTGGAGGTGGAGCACCTCCGAGAGCTGCTGCCGATACGCCCACCTAGACCGGTGAAGCTAACCTCTTGAATGTAGGTGCTAGACCATCGTCTGAGGGTGCTGCCCTCATGGGTGATGAAGTGACTAATCGCGCTGTCGCGACACCTGATCGCTGGGAACGCGTCTTCGGCGGCATCCTGAAGATAGATTGAAAAACGGAATCAATATTGAATATGATACGATATCATCAAAGAAGGACATAACTTTATTCAAAGTAAAATAATATTCAATAGATAAGGATTTGCAAAAACAGATATTGAAATTTTCCTAGGTGTGATTGAGTAAACTCTCTGCCTATATCCTATTTCCTAAAGCAGGCTCGTAGTAGTACTCTAGACGAGCACCACTACGATATCTATCTAGACCTGCATGGGCCACCACTAAAAATGTGTCATGACCCGCATCCGGATATTCGAGCATGAGTACGTGGTTACGCCCAGCCTACGCCGCAGCATCGGCGGTAGAATGTTGTCTTGGTCATTTCTAACTATCTAACATCTCAACAATAGAATATGCTACCTATCGAACATCTCAACTCCAAACGGAGGAGCAATATGGTACCTCACAAGCATAAACTAATCTCAATCACAAAACAAACTAAGAAAGAATAATGCACGAATGGAATAACAAAGGAAAGAATAAAGCTACAATCCACAATCTGAAATAATATACAAGATGTGAATCTACCAAAATAATAGTCTAATACAATCCAACACAAATATAATCTATACCTCCTCAGGTTCTGCAACTAAGTCCTCCTGGTCAATAGGAGTATCCTTTATAGGTACGCCGTCCTGCGGCCCGTATATTGTGGGACACTGCTCTAGAAGCCAGTCATCTGGAAAAATATATCCAGTCACGATTGGAGCGAAGTACATACCTCTGAAATCAGTTTTAATAGCATAATCGAGCATATAAATAGATGTAGAAATGAAATACAAGATCACTAAATATATGAATGATGAACAATAGATATACAGGTAATGTACGAGAATATAGAACAACAATATGAATATTAACAATATGATGAGATATCTGCAATCTAAACTAGATAATGTGCCTCGGAATACAAGTTCATTATGTGATCGGGTTGGGTGAACATGATCAGGTAACACGATTACAAGTGAGGTATATAACCATAATGTACATGATGTAACAATGGCTTTGATCACATAATCAACTCCTACTCTCCCACCCCCAACTAATACCGATAGATCCAATCACGACACGCTACGAACACAAAATATAACCACTGAACACGAGCAGTGGGTGTACACGAATATCATAACCACAGAACACGAGTGGTGGGTGTACATGAATAAGTACACTGAACACGAGTAGTGTGTCAACACGAAATATAATCAATACCCAATATACACGATGAGATACAATGTACACGAGTACCCGCTGAACACGGTAGGGGATAACATCTCCTGACGGGATCCATATAGTACCAGTCCGTGAAATCACTGTGTCGGGATCAAGTATACAATTCTAGAATATGCATATATACAATATTATGAGTGGAAAACTATCAGAGAAATGTACTCGCCTAAAGTTTTGAGCAAGGTGTGCCTCTCGATGCCCAAGCTAGTGTCACACAACCTATATATGGTATGTTGTATTAGTATAAGGTTCAAGAATATAAATAAGTGAAGTTGATGAAATTCTAGGTCAATATGCCATTTCTAGGTCAAAATACCATATCTGAGTCAAACCGATGAAATCTAGGTTGCAAGAGACTAACACTAAGTCACTAAGTCGATACACTATGAAGCTATGCTATACTAGCTAAGCTACGATACTAAGAACACATAAAAAGGCCGTATCCTAAGATACATAGGTTTAACATATGAAAATAGTAGTATATATATACAAGTCAAACATATAATATCATAACCAAACAATAAAATTTAGGATACTTGGCCTTGCACCAATGCGTATCGTACTACCTCACTCCTATCCCTGTACTCAACCCAAAACCTTGATGCTAACTAACTATTCATATACTAATTTCTAACATATATACTTATACTAATATTTATAGATACAACTACTAGCATATATAACAAATAGTACACATAACTATATAACTTAATCAATAACTTATATTCATATTCATATTCATATTCATATTCATATATATATATATATATATATATATATATATATATATATATATATATATATATATATATATATATATATATATATAGCTAATTATATACTAAACATTCTAACCAATATAACTAATCAACTAAGCTACTAACCATCTAACTGATACACTAGCTAACGAGTATATCACTAGACTAACTAATATACTTAACTACTACCCATACATAAACTGAAACACTGATACTGCCACTAGTACGGATACCTGAAATACTGATACCTCAAATACCCAAACTAACAAAACTGAAACTCACTGAAACCTTAACTGTGAAGACACATGTACTGCACATTGAATCAACATTGTGCAGATACTCCTACCATCTCTGTGCAAGCCCGAGTCTCCTCCATGCTGAACTGCTGCTGTGGTATCTGCTGTTGTGTCGACTCGCTGTTGGTGAAGGCTTTGCTGTGTAGTGGTCACTGTACAATACTCCCAATGGTTGGCTGCACACCTCTGCTGCTCGATGCAATCGCAGAACAATACCTCATACCAGTTGCTGCAATGCAGTGAGATAAACTTAGCTGGACACAGTGCGCACTCGGCTGCACGAAGGCACTACTGTGTATATACTGATGCACAGTGGACTGACTCTGCCTGATTCTGCTTGTACTGTAGCTACCTCGAGCCTCCTTCCTTGCTGATGCTAATGTTCCTCTCCCTCACTCACTGGTTTAGCACTAACTGCTCAATCTCACCCCACACAAACACAACCACTAATGCATGCACACAATATACACACACAAACACACAAACACTTAACACACAATCACTCACACTTACCTAGGTAACTAGTTATATATATGCATAGATACATATAACACCCCTCATACATATCACTCTAAATACATAAACATAACCATATATATATATATATAAATATATATATATATATAAATACCAATACATATATATATACATACATATAAATCTATATACAAACACATATATATATATACATATAGATATACCTATATATATATATATATATATATATATATATATATATATATATATATATATATATATATATATATATATATATCACTTAATTATTATATATATATATAATTACACATGTACTTATAGCAATAAGAGCAAAACACCAAACACATGGAGTGCACCGCACCCGTATCACACTTTCTCTATGATACGCTTGCGATACGGCTCCAACACACAACCAAACGCATCCCGGAGGACACGAACAAGTCTAATACATTAATTATGAATAATACGTGTAGAAATTAGATTATCTACGTGTCCGTATCATAATATGATATGTACAAGGCCCCGTGTCGGAGGAAAACTCCCAAAATCAACTCGTTTCGTCAAATTGACGAGATACGGCTTACACGTATCCAATTGTGGATACGACACTAGTCACAAACAAACAATCATATGTCATTTAGATCTATTAGATTAATTCACAACCACTATATGTGCCAATCTCGGAATTCTGCCAAAATTGACACCAAAATGGACATAACTTCCACCGTAGGTCTCCGATGAACCTAAAACTAATTTCTATGGGTAGCCTATGCATGTGGATTTGTTTCTCATAGTTATATCTCTGATCTAGTATCTATTACAAAGGGGAAAAACTAAAATATACCTATTGGGAGATGGATCCCCAATAAAAAGTCCCCAAGTGCCAACTAGCTCCTCTCCTTGTAGATTTTGGCCTCCTCCTCCTTGATCCTTGATTCCTTCTTGTAGATCCTTGATGTAGAAGCCTCAATGAAGAATTAGAAAAGGAATTAGTGGAGAATTAATTAGGGAATGGAGAAAAATTAGAAGAGGGAAATTGTAGATCTAAGAATTTGGGAATGAAATAAAATAAAATAAAATGAGAGAGCACTCTCTCTCCTCCACTATGGGCCGGACATGTAACCCCCTCTCCAAGCAATATAAAATGTCACAAATACCCCTTGGGGCCTCTCATGAATAAATTAATTAGAGAGGGAAGGTTTTAGTCTAATGGTTTCTCTAATTAATCTATGGGCCTAATTCATGGGCTCAATCTAACTCAATCTAAATTGTTGGGTTCATGCATTCTAATAAATGGGTTAGCTCCGCTACACAAGTCTAAAACAAAACTAATGTAAACCCCCTCATTTATTTCTATAGATAGTCTGGTTATGAGTTAAAATTTTTTGGTTTAGCAGCAGATGTTTGAGGTTTAGAATTAAGGATGCAGATGTCTGATTCTTTAATTAAACCCTTGGTGCGCCCTACCGTTGTTGCAATATTCGGAGCCCAACATTAGCCCATAATTTCCAACAAGTTGTTGCATTCTAAACTTGGCACACCAATTTAGGCGCTGGACTTTTTCGTCACTCAAAATCATAATCTCTTGTGCTCTAATATAATTGCAAAACTTTTCGTATCTTAAATCCATATTTAATCATGTGTCGCACACCTGTGTCATTGCCATCAATTTTGAGACACAAACTCAACCCGTCGAGCCGGACCAATTAAAGGGTCCAAGACTGACACCAAGCCTACACCGTTTATGACCTTTGTGCCACTCCCAATTGAGACCCCATGTGCCCCCATTTAATTTAAGAGCACATAACATTTTTATTTTAATTTAATTGGGGATACCAACTTTGACTAATCTTATTTTTTAATCCCAACTTAACCCAATGCCCCATGAATTAAGCCCATGCAAAACACACAATACTCCCTCACCCTACAAAACACCAAACACCAATTCTCCCATAAATTTTTCATCATTTCATGTGTCTGTGCAAATATCCAAACTTAGGGGACTAATTTGCAAAAAATGCATTAGGTGTCATCCCCTTATTGGTTCAAACTAATGAAGAAACCACCCCTCTTCCCCTTGACCGGTCCAACCTCACCCCTCCCTCTCAATTGTGTGAACAAAATTCCCTCATGATGAATCCTAGCCATCCATTTGAATTTGGAGCATCCTCACCCCACACACCCCATCACCTTTTCCTATATAATGTATCCTCATACACACTTCCCCAAGCAGGCCCTAATACCCACACTTGGGAAACCACCCCGCCTTCTCTCTCCTTCCTTCTCACTAAAAACCTACAGTCGAATACTCCATACTTCTCTTCTTCTTCCTTCTTCTTCTTCCTCTCCACTTCTTCTTCTTCGTGTGACCACTTCACCCGACCAGACATCAACCTCCCTCCGGCCAGCTTCTTCTCCAGCGATCCAACAACCACCAGTTGACCTTCTGCCACCGCCATGGCCCGGCCAACCTCCTCTAGCTGCTCCCCCGACCGCCAACCTCCTACAGCAGCATCACCTGCACTACCGCCATCACCTCCAATAGGGCTTCCCCACGGCCACCCGACCACTCCTTCTTCTCCACCTCGACCAAGCTCTTTCCTGCTGCCTCAACCATCTCCAGCGGCTGCCACCACCACCACACACCACCACCACCCTTAGCCACCAGCACCACCACCCTTAGCCATCTTCACCACCTTCATCATCACCATCTTCACCATTAACACCACCACATCACCACCATCACCTCCACCCTTCACCACCCTTCACCACCCGCATCACCAACCTCCACCACCATGCCTCTCCTCCTCACCATCAGCAGCATCATCATCGTCTTCACCATCACCATCATCACCTTCACCATCTTCATTAACATCATCATCATCATCATCACCGCTACGACCCCCTCCAGCCAAGGTGAGAACTCATCTCCCCCTAGTGTAGTGTAGTTTCATATGGATATTTTTCGAAAATATACTTGCATTATTATATGCATTAAGGGTTGTGCATTTTTAGATTTAGTTTAATAGGTTTCTATACATTAAGATTTTAGTGATATTATATGCACGTGATGATAAATTGCTAGGTTGATTAATTATGGTTAAATATGCAATGATGTTCATGGGTTGAGGATGTGAAATACATATAGTTGATGGTTGGGAATGACACATATAATGAGGTTAGGGTTTTAAAAGCCAAATAGGAATTGTTAGGGTTTTATACATAATGATATATGCATTGTCGATCGATTATTTGAGTATAAGTCATGATCCTTAAATGTTGGTCAGTTATTAAGGGATGTTTAATAATAATGAATTTATTTGAGAAGACGTTTCTTATGAAATGATAGATGATTGTACAAACAAGGATTTATTAGAGGATGAAATATGTCAATGTACATAGTAATGACTGTAAAGACCAGGGTGAAATTTGATGATTTGATCATGGCTAGAACTACTGAACATCGTGGTGAGATATAAGATTGGGGATTGTTGATAATATTGTATAGGTGATTAATCGGATCTGACGTAACGTACCATTAGTCAACCTTGGTTAACCCTTTAGCTTCGTGTCCATGTGAGTTGTAACTGAGATTGAACATATGTTTAGACGTGTGTCACATCTTATTTCAGTCTTGTGATAGTTATTGATTAAGCTTGTGTCTCGTCTCTAGGTACTACGGGACCTGCGGACTTGGATATTGTACCGGATCCCCGTCATCAGCAGCCGGATCCAGGCTAGTGTACCTTGCACCCCTGTATTTCAGTTACCAATTATTTATTGTTTTCATATATGCATTATGCGCGTGTTTGTTTAGAATCGTTACTTCGTGTCCGGATCACAACTGGGTGCAGACATTCATCGTAACGTCTCGTAACGAATGATAGATGGTTCATAACACCTTGATGTACGTACCTGTGTATATCGTAACCCTAGGACACATTCAGACACTGTCATCATGCCAGATTTCCTGTATCCTGATACTGACATCATGACCGGAACCTGGGACGACCTAAGGGTCACGTTGATTGATAGTTACTTTAGTATGACGACACTGCTAGATAGAGGTTCATGTTCAGCGCACAATCATTGACCGCTTAGGAAGGGGAAGACAGTTACTAGATGTTTGGGCTCCTCTGTACGTGCTTACATATGTATATGTACTATTTCTGTAGTGATCCTGTATCTAGAGTAGTTGTATCACCCATGTGACTCTTTGCCCGGAGCTGCGGTACGTCCCGTGTGTTTTCGTGTCCGGAGCTACGATTTTATTTTAGACAGCCCACGCGTCGAACATTGTCTTCAAAACTGTGTCTCACTTAGTTGGTTATGCTAGATTACACCGTCGTTGCACTTGTTTCTTTCTGTTATACTATGGCTTACTGTATTTTTGTACCTTGTTACGTCCCTCTGAGGACCGGGTCCCCTGCCAGTTTTACAGCATAGACGATTACGGAGCCCTTGGAGTTGCTGATGGAGTTGCTTGTCTTGCAGGCATTGGTACCAGGTACTCACATCATTTCTACCGGCATTATGGTTATTTTATATTGATTATTCATATGCTGTTGTAGCCTAGTTTTTATAGACTCATATTTCTTCTCGAGTCTATTCGAGTTGGTGTGTTATTGGGCGGCCGACTTTAGCACATGCAGCTCTTTCTTGTATATTTTTGTTCATTGTGGATTGAGACATAGATGTTTACATTTATGAGATTTTTAGATAGTGTCCTTTATTACAGCTTATACGTATTCGAGTCAGACCAGAGTCTGGTCGAATGCGTAGCTGGCATGTCGTTTATTCCTGGTCCTACGTATTTTAGGACTGGGGCATGACAACTACAACTAGCAATAAATAAATAATACAATAATTAAATAAATCTTGCATGCATAATTAAATAAATAATCCTAAAATAAATATTATCCATTGTCAATTACCAAACTACCCTCAAATGAAAAAGTAAAGGTGACAAAGATCGCTTCTTCTGGGTCCGAGGCTTCGAAGCCTGTTCTCGAGGGCTCTGGTGGTTATGTCCCGGTGGGGCTTGCTGGTGGAATCGGCCACCTCCCTCTTCTTGGTGGAGGACTTGGATGACCTGGAGGGACTTCGAACCGCACTGGACGAGCGTCGGGTCCCGTTGTTTCTTCGGATATGTTATTTCGCAACTTTTCTAGAGAAAAGATTTTCGGTTTCAGCTTCTCATTCTCCTGGCGAAGTTAATTGTTGGTTGTTCTGGTTCTGCAGACCCTAGCTCTCCCCTGAAGATTGTAGATATGACCGCGGAGGAAGGCGTTGTAGAAGAAGAGGGTAGTAAGCTCGTTACTGGGAGTTCTGAGTCCCTTCTTCACTTTTTTGGTGGCGAGGAGCACCCTGCAGAGTCTATGGGGGTTCACTTTAGTGCAGAGGTACTTTACCCACATTTTGTTGTTGGGCACTCTATTATTGAAGCCCCTTTGGATAGAGGGGTTTCGAGCCGTCCTGAGGAGGTTGTCCTTGGTGTTCCTTGTACTACGGTCGCCGAGTCATTCTCTGAAGCTACTGCAACGCAGTCCAGGGTTGATGTACAAGCGGGTATTGAAGCAGTGGGGCACCCTGGTACTCCAGCCACAATTCTCTTACTCGGTTGCCGGGTGTCCGGGCCTTTCATGTGGCCATGACGGACTGGAACGCAAGCCATACCATTGGTCGTTCCTCCGCTATTGCTTTACCTTCTAGGTCATCGAGCGTTGTCGTGCAGCCTGTTGCTCCTGTAGTTGCTTCTTCCTCCATTCAGCCGTCTTTAATTCTGGCAACGCTGGAGGAGATTAATAAAATTGTTAAGATCTCCTTTGGAAGACTCTACATATTTCTAAGGCAGTGGGTTCAGGGCGTATAGGAGAGGAACATATCCTTTTAACGGACGAAACACTTTGCCGAGGACTAGGCAAATTCCCTGAGGAGCACCCCTGGTTTGGAACAGATGGCGGACCATTTGGACAAGAAAGTGGTAGAGGTGGAGCAATACCTAACAAAATTGTGACAACACCAGGAGGTATACATGGGGATAGTGATATCCCGTAAGTATAACAAGTTCTCCATGAGGCTGGAGGAAGAGAAGACCCTATTTGCTTCATCTAAGGAAGGCTTGTAGTGTGACCTCCGGAAGTTACAAGAGGAGCGCAATCAGTTGAATGACCTTAGAGAGGAATGTCTCACCCGACAGAAGGACCTGAATGAAGAGATCTGATAACTCCAGATCAAGCTTGATATGCTGGGAAACAAACTTCGAGAGGCCCAGCAGGAAGAGGAGGCCATATGCAGCGAGATAAGTCAAGTAGTGAAGAACACTGTAAACCCCCTCGACCAATTTATGATTAATTTAATTTAGATTGAGAGACTCAGATTAATTTGGATACAATTATTATTAATGTACAACAATTATGTGACTTATTACACCTCACCGTTGCTTCGATGTTTGGAGCGCTACACTAGTAGTTACCTTCAAACCAAGTTCATACACATTTCCTAGACATGCCAGACTACCCATCTGACCCTTGTCTAACTTTTAATACTCAATATTGTGCTTCATTTTAGCTGCATAATATTCGTTACAAATGTCCATGAATAATTTCAATAAACCCAAAATTCTCATAATTGGCTATTCCCATTTGAATTTGAGGCACAAACACAACCCAATTCCATATAACCCAAATTAGGGTATTAACCTATTCTGAGCCTGCTACATCCATGACACCTGTGTCCCACCCAATTTTAATTCCATGTGTCTTAAATTCATCTAAGAATGCCGTATGCATTATTTTTTAATTAAATTAAATTAGAGGTAATTTTACCCATAGTGAGACCCCACCAAGGCCATTTACATCCTTTTCATGTGGACCAGCCCCTACCCCAAAGAGCCCTAGCCGGCCCAAGTCCCGAGGTCAGCCCATAATTCCCCTTTTATATAAATATACATATTACCCTATTAAAAACCCTAAAATCAAAAACTAACTCACAATTTTACCCATAATGAGACCCCACCAAAGCCGCCGCTTCAAAGCCGCTGCTGCAACTGCTGCAGTTGCAGCAGCGGCCGTGATCTGCCGCCCGACGCCGAAGCTCCAATAACCGCAGACGAGCGTGCACGTCAACGAGCAGACCCCCCGTTTAGCCACGCCTAGTTAAACACCTAAATTCCTCCCTTCTTTATGATATCGTCGTATAGTTGCGTAGAGTTGTGTCATCGTGTCGTCGTGTAGTGTCATTGCGTAGACACGAACTAGTTAAATTGAAACCCTATATTTGAATGTTTGTTTGCTTCATCAGATTACATAATGATTAGTAAGTTAGTAATTAATAGATTAGTAAATGCCTTAATAACAGGACTTGTTATTAAAGACTTGTAATTCACCAATAAAAACTAGACATCGACAAGTATGCTTAACATGGGAAATAAGGACATATAATTGTACTAAATGTAATTAGTTTTGTGACCCATGACTTTAGTATTTTACTGTCGTGAGGTACACGGTAACTGAGGACAGGACACATGTGTCACGCCCCAATCCAAAAATACGTAGGACCAGGAATACGTGACATGCCAGCTACGCATTCGACCAGACTCTGGTCTGACTCGAATACGTATAAGCTATAATATAAAGGACACAATCTAGATATCCCATAAATGTAAACCTCTATGTCTCAATCCACAATGTACAATAGTATACAAGAAAGAGCTATATGTGCTAGAGTCGGCCGCCCAATAACACACTAACTCGAATAGACTTGAGAAGAAGTATGAGTCTATAAAAACTAGGCTACAACAACAGGTGAATAATCAATGTAAAATAACCATAATGCCGTTAGATATGATGTGAGTACCTGGTACCATTCCCGTAAGACATGCAACTCCAACAACAACTCCAAATGCTCCGTAATCATCTATGCTGCAAAACTGGCAGGGAACCAGGTCCTCAGAGGGACGTAATAAGGTACAGAAATACAACATGCCAAGTAAACAGAAAGTACAAGTGCAACAACATGGTACTCTATCATAACCAAACAAGTGTGACACAGTTTAAAGACAACGTTCGACGCGTAGGATTTCTAAAATAAAATCGTAGTTCCGAACACAGAGACACACGGGTCGTACTGTAGCTCCGAGCACAGAGACACACGAGTGATACCACTACACTATAATACATGATCACTACATATATACATATATAAGCGCGTGCAGAGTAGCCCAAACGTCTAGTAACTGTCTTTCCCTTCCCAAGCGATCAACGATGGTGCGCTGAACCTGAACATCTATCTAACAGTCTCGACACACGGAAATAACTTAATAGATGTGACTCTAAGGTCGTCCCAGTCTCTGGTCATGATATCAGTATCAGGATACAGGAATCTGGCACGATCACAGTGTATGAGTGTGTCCTGGGGTATCGATAAACTCAGGTACGCATATCGAGATGCTATGAATCATCCAACGATCTTTTTAAGACGTTATGATGTACGTCTTCATCCAGTTGTGAACCGGACGCGAAGTACCGAACGTCAACATAAATACGTGCACAATGTACATAACGAAACAATAAATATCTGTAACTGAAATACAGGGTGGCAAGGTACACTTGCCTGCGTGCGGCTGCTGATGACGGGGTCCCGTTACCACGTCCAAGTCCTCAGGTCCCGCAGTACCTTGAGACGAGATACAAGCTTAAATCAATAACTATCAACAGACAAAAATAAAGATGCGACACACGTCTAATCATATGTTACAGTCTCAGTTATAACTCACCTAGACACGAAGCTAGAGGGTTGTCCAAGGTTGGCTAAAGGTATGTTATATCTAATATGATTAATCACCTGTATAAAGATTATCAGACAAAATCCTCAATCTCACTATATTCATCACAATGTTAAGTAGTTCAAGTATGTTTAATCCTCCAATTTTTTCCTGGTCTTCACAGAAGTCATCCCGCATATTTAAATATGTCATCCTCGAAATAAATAATTTGTTATTTACTAAGCTTTCCATATTTATCAATGAGTTGATATCACCCCATAATTTTTATAATAGTTAACTAGCTCCTCAATGACAATTAATGTTTTAATATCCTCAGCATCATTCCATAACAAGTTAAATCCCCTCATCCACGATGACCAATTACATTTGATAATTAAATAACTCCCAAAGTCTCGTATGACCTTTTAACCCTAAACTCATTATATTTATCATTTAACCATCAAAGTAGATATTTTGTCACAACAAACCATAAAATTCCTTGCATTCACTTACCCTCAATTTCATGTAATAACCCTAAAATCTCTACTTAATATTTAACCATAAATTTCCTATTATACTTACGAAATAAAATCCTAAAATCTCACGTGCAAATATAAACTCTAAACTCAAAATATAACCATCAATTAATACTAAACTAAACACAACAAAACATAACACAAAATACAACACAAAGAGAGGGGAAGTGCTCACCTAGGCGGCGGCACGGTGGCACGCCGGGGTGGTAGCCCGGAGTGAGGTACAACGAGGTGGGAGGGGTCTTGGTTGACGGAATCTGTGGCAAATAGAAGGTCCTCGGCATTGCCTTCGACATTGGTACACTCCTTGAGCGTCTCCTTCTGCCGGGCCTTCTCGAGCTGGTATGCCGACTGGTCGAGGATGGTGACGTTCTTGGGTTCCACGTGCTAGATGATCCCGAGAGTCGTGAACCCGGTCCTCCTGCTTGTGCTGGATAAACCTGGGCTGGGACGCCGACCGGGACGAGGAAAGGCTGCACCTTGCCGAGGGGAAGCTTCCCCTGGCGGCGAGCGGGACGAACCCAGCCTGGAAATGGTCTTTCTTCCACGAAGCTGGGGGAGCTGAGGAAGGAGACCTTCGCCTTAGGGGGTCTCAGATCCGGCGAGCATCGAGGAGACCATGGTCGGTGATGGGATGATCCTGAGAGCAGCAGAGTTAGGGCTGCAAGACCTGGATCTTGGCATCGTGGGTGGGAGGAGGACTTCGGACCTTCCGTCTCCGGTTGAGGTCGACGACGAGCGTGGGAGGGGGCGCTCGGCCTCGTACTTGATCGGGGTCTCGTCGGTCAGGTGGAACCATGCCTCCTCCAACGAGAAATTACCACCGTGATGGAGGGAGTAGAAGATGGCGAAGGCTGGGAGGAGTTCAACTGAAGGCCGGGGTCGGGTTGTGGGCTCGCCGTGGGGTGGCCGTGAGGTAGCTCGACCGGAGTAGGCCGGTTCGACAGCGGCTCGTGGGGAAGCTCGACATGGAGGAAGAGTCGAGTCAGGAGGTCAGGTTGCGGGAATGGTGGTGGTGTGATCGGATGAGCTCGCCGGAGATGGGTGGTTCTTCCAAGAAGAAGAAGAAGAAGAAGGAAGGAAGAAGGAGAAGAAGAAAAATTTGCATGGAGAAATAAAAATGGAGTAGGGAGGAGAGAGAGAGAGATTTTCTTGGGATTAGGGCCGGTAGTGTGTTATGAGGGTGGGGTGAGGTGATGTTTTATAGGGGATTGGGAATTGGATGGAGGGTGGTGATGTTGCCATTCAAAATAGAGGGTGGAGATTTGTCATGAAGAAAAGTTGGTTTCTTCATGAAGGGGGTGGATGGATGGGTGAGAATAGGTCCCCATTTTGTGACCTCTCCATTGTTCATGGCCAATAGGGTGATGACACATAAATTCATTAATTGCAACTTAGTCCCTTAAATTCAGGAAATTGCATGAACACATAAAATAACACAAAAATTATGGAGAAAATTGTGTTTAGTAATTTTTATGGTGAGGGGGTATTGTGCGTTAGGCACGGGTTTAATTAAAATGGCATTGGGATTAATTAAGGATTAAAAAATAGGATTGACAAAGTTGGTATCCCCGATTTAAATAGAAATAAAGTGTCCCACGAATTTAATTTAAATGGGGCACTTGGGGTCAAAATTCGAAGACGGCACAAAGGTCAAAAATGGTGGGGGCTTGGAGTCAGTCTTGGACCCTTTAGTTGGCCCGACATAACGGGTTAAGTTGGTATCTCAAAATTGAGGGTAACGACACAGGTGTCCGACACGGTATTAAATATGGGTTACGATTTTCGGAAAGTTACGCAATTAATTTAGAGCACAACAAAAACTGATTTTATGAAGACGGAAAAGTCCAGTGCCTAATTTGGCGAGTCAAGTCAAAAGTACAAAAGCCCAATGGAATTTATGGGTTGATATTGGGCTCCGATTAATCAAACAATGATAGGGCGCGCCAAGGATTTTAATTAATGAATTAAATACCAGATAAACTTATCTCCACTCTAAACCTCGACATCTGCTTACCAAAACCAAAATTTTCCAAATCCACCCTAACTATCTACAGAATAAATCGAGGGGGTTTACAACATGTGTACCTTAGCTACGTGCACATGCGACTCCGTAGTCGACCAGCCGTGACCCTTGCGTCAGTAACTAAGAGCAGTATCGTAGTTTGTGTATATATTACTTCAGTGTCTGATGCTAGATTGCTGTACTATATTGTATGTTTAGGGTCACTGGACCAGCCTAGAGACACTGCAGGAGCAGGCTGTTGGCATTCACAGCTTGAGGACCCAGGCTAGGTACCTTGCTATATTTACTATTTAAATTAAATAATGCATATATTGTATGATATCTTGTTGCTTTATTTCATATGACTATGCGCGTCCGAGATTGACTTGGGTGCAGTCGACAGATGTGTCGATGAGTAGTATACTTGACCTTGTCACTAGCAGACTCATCCCGTTGGGAGGATACTCTGATATCTTCCGAGACCTGACACTCTTATACTTTTCACTATGACAAATTCATATTGGGATGCGATTTCGCGTACTCGACTAGCTATCGGTGTGTGTGATATGCATCACGATTAGTACATAATTCATGATTTTATATTAGTAGAGACTTGGCATATAGATACGTGGTATGTATGTCGAGTATTCGACTTGTGTATCTACATTGGGCGGGGAGGACACTAGTAGGCGTATGGGATAGACACATTGGAATCCGTAGTGTCCAGAGGAGCCACGGATCCAATGACTCCTTTTATACTGCTGCCACGTTCTTCGGAGCGATAAGGACGATATACTATACTGCTGCCACGTTCTTCGGAGCAATATGGACGATATAATGCACTGCTGCTATGCTCTTCGGGGTGTTGGACGTTATACCTACACCTACCCATATGTACCAAAGTTGTCCTCACATTGCATTCACTTAGATGGTTAGCGCACCCTTATTTTATTTATTTTATTCAGTATTTATATATATGGCATGCTTCTATGTATCTTGTTACGTCCCTCTGAAAACCTGGTACCTTTCCAGATTTGGACGAGGCATATTACCCCACAGTGTACGGCCCAGGACAGGAGACTAGGTACGCTACAGCGGAGGAGCTAGAGGTGCTACTGTCAAAGTTTCCTTGATCAGTTAGTAGGCCTTCTGCCTAGGATTGGGAGCATCATTATCTAGTCAGTCGATGCCCTAGTCATTACTTTCTTTATCTGTCATTTCAGTACTTTTATTTCATCTTAGTAGTGGGTTTGTCCCCACCAGACATTCTTGGTTGTACTATGATATTTTTGAGACTGGCGTTTATCTTCCAGCATTTTTTATTAGTACATTCTTTCTGTTTATATTGTGGATGAGATTAGAGTACATGTTGTTGATTTATATAGGACATGTTAGTATTTTTGGATAGCGTAGCACTCTTTGTTATGATCCATTAAATTGGGATATCCTCGGAGACGACAGCTGGCTATTGCCACGTGGCCTGGTCCCGTATATTTTTGGGACTGGAGCGTAACATGGTTTTAGTGGTGGCCCATGCAGGTCGACTTTATCGCTTGTGGTATGGTAACATGCCCAGCGAGCCTGTAATAGGATAAAAATTACTATGTCTCATCAACTTTGATTGCGCCTTTAAACTTCCTTCGTATTGCTTCTAAATATTTGCATCTTGTTTGCTTGATTCCGTACTCTTTTAATAAAGTCCTATCTCTTGCAGCAAGATGAACTTGCGCAATGGACGAGGAGCACCCAATGCCGTGGTGCCAGACGACACCACCCAAAGAGAGAAGGTACCCCAAGGACTACCTGGAGGGCAACCACTACTACAGGCCCCGATGATACATTGGCGCGAGACTTCTCAGGGCAATCCTACACAGCAGCACGAGGGACAGACTTTCCAAACAATACCCACACAATATTTTGAGGGCCAGACTTCAGGGGCTACGCCAATGCCACAGACCGAGAGGCCGACATCTGAGGAGACGCCTACCGCACAGCCAGAGGTTCCATTATCACCACCTCCACCTTATCCACCCCAGATGCCACAATCAGATGGATATCCCCAGATGCTTCAGTTCGTCCAGACTATGATGCAAGCACAGTGGCATCAGACCGAGACATTGAGACAAAGTTTGATGGCAGTACTAGAGAGGACAACTGTCACAGCAACCGTAACAACACCTGCACCAACCCAGACATATGGCACCATAAGATGGTTCCGATAGATGGGACCAGATACTTTCTCAGGCAACGAGACTGTAGAGGAGATCTTCGATTGGGTCATCAATACGGAGATGCTACTAGAAGCTTCACAACTGCACCCAGACCTTTTGATGACCGCAGTGAGGGCCCAACTGAAAGGCAATGTCCATCACTGGTAGGATTCTATTGAGCGCAGTGTAGGCAAGACCCAGACATGGAAACAGTTTTTAGAGCACTTTAACACGAAGTATTTCCCGGCTACAATCAGAAATGCCTTGTACTCCCAGTTCATACATCTAGAACAAGAAAATATGACTGTTGAAGCATATGACGCGGAGTTTAGCCGTCTTAGCAGATTTGGTGCCGTCCTGATACCCAATGATCTAGAGAAGGCCCAGAGATTCCATCGTGGCCTCACTTTCGAGCTGCAGAGGTATACCACCACACAGGCGAGGATTTCTTATGAAGAGGTTCTTTCAGAGGCGAGGATCCAGGAGGCCATCGGCAGAGGTGCAAGACATTCCAGCACGACCACACCAGCCAGAGCCCAGCCTAGAGCAGAAGGACCGATCCGTCATCTCGGAGCACAGACACAGCAGAGGACAATGCCATACCAGCAAAAGGAGCTTCCGACTTGCTACCACTGCGGTAAGAGAGGACATTACAAGAAGGACTACGGAAAGAGACTGAGGACATGCCTGATCTGTGGATCAAACCAGCACCAAGTCCGGGATGGCCCACAACGCAGAGAGGCAGCACTGCAGACCGGACAGAGGCCAGCAACACCAGTTTCGAGGATACTACCCCCGCCAGAAGGTCAACGTCCACCAGCACCCGGAGGATTTCAGAGGGGACCACCCTTGGCCCCACAAGAGGCGCAGTTTGATAGAGCTCGACAATAGATAGGAGGGCAGAGGCATGGACAGGCCTTTGCACTAGAAGCTACGGAGGAGGAAACAAAAGGGGAAGCTATAACAGGTACCATTTTAGTTGCATCATTACCTGCAACTGCATTATTTAATTCTGGAGCTACACTATCGTTCATATCTAGTAGATTTATAGCAATGCATAGAGTAGCTACTTCTCTCTTACCTAAGAGTTGGAAGATTCTTACCGGAGGAGGTATCGTGCCGGTTACCAGCACTATTAGAATGTATTCGGTAGTTGTATGTGGTAGAGAGATGAGAGCACGATTCTTGGTGTTACCCATGCCGTACTTTGATGTTGTGCTAGGCATGGACTGGTTAAGCCAGTATAATGCCGTACTAAATTGTCGGAAGGATAGCATCACTTTTAGACCGCCAGATCAACCAGAGTTCGAGTACATACGATGGACCGTCGAACAAGGAGTATGACAGATAGCTGGAGCTTACATGGCTATGGATATTGTACCCCCACCAATAGTTGTAGAATTCGAGGATATTTTTCCTGAAGAATTACCAGGCTTACCGCCAAATAGAGACGTGGAGTTCACTATTGAACTAGTACCCGGAGCAGCAACGATATCTTCTAATGTATACCGATTAGCAAAGAAGGAGTTAGATGAGCTGAAGCTACAAATAGAGGAGTTGCAGAGCAAGGGATTTATCCGTCCTAGTGCATCACCCTGGGGAGCACCAGTGTTGTTTGTACCTAAGAAAGATGGAACAATACGTATGTGCATTGATTACAGAGCCCTTAATGCTTTGACTATCAAGAATAAGTACCCCCTGCCGCGAATTGATGATTTGTTCGATCAGTTGACAGGAGAAGTGGTGTTCACAAAGATTGACTTGAGATCGGATTATCATCAAGTAAAGGTGCGAAGAGAAGACATTCAAAAGATAGCATTCCGGACTCGTTATGGTCACTACGAGTTCTTAGTGATACCTTTTGGACTGACAAATGCACCTGCTGTATTTATGAACTTGATGAACAGAGTATTCCACCAATACTTAGACCAGTTCGTGGTAGTCTTCATTGACAATATCTTGGTGTATTCGAAGAGCCACGGGGAGCACGAAGAGCACTTGAGACTAGTGTTAGAGACGCTGAGGAGAGAGAGGCTTTATGCCAAGCTGAGCAAGTGTGAGTTTCTTCTAGATCGTGTCGCTTTTCTTGGACATGTCATATCAGGAGATGGTATTTCAGTAGATCCAGCGAAGATTTTATCAGTAGAGACATGGCCAACCCCTACCAATGTCTCGGAGGTGAGGAGTTTCCTAGGACTTGCCGGATATTACCGGAGGTTCGTGGAGAACTTTACTAAGATCGCAGAACCGATGACCCGCTTGACCCGTAAGGAGCAGGAGTTCACCTGGACAGAGCAGTGCCAGACGACGTTCGATGAGCTAAAGAAGCGTTTGACTACAACACCTATCTTGACCAAACCTTCTGGACCCTGAGGATTCATAATCTATAGCGATGCATCCGGGAAAGGATTAGGATGTGTCTTGATGCAGCATTGAAAGGTTGTGGTCTATGCCTCTAGGTAGTTAAGGACCCATGAGAAAAACTATCCCACCCACGACTTGGAGCTTGCCGTAGTGATTTTTGCTTTGAAGCTTTGGAGGCACTACCTATATGGAGAAAGAGTAGAGATATTCACTGATCACAAAAGCCTAAAGTACGTCTATACCCATAAGGACCTTAACCAGAGACAGAGACGTTGGCTCGAGGTAATGACAGACTTTGAGATCGAACTACAGTACCATCCGGGAAATGCCAACGTAGTAGCTGACGCGTTGAACGCGTTGAGCAGAAGACCCATGGCATTCTTCTTGACTACCCAGCAACATCTGTTAAGAGATCTAGAGCAGATGGGTATAGAGGTCGTTATGCCCGGAGTAGACGGACAATTGTCAAGTTTTCAGTTGCAATCGACATTAGTGGAGAGGATCAAGGCTGCTTTGCCAACAGACGCCAGATTCTAGAGGCTTAGACAGAGGACAGAGGCGGGAATACAGATAGGACTGCGTATACATGAAGATGGGACTTTGAGATGTGGAGATCGTCTCTATGTTCCAAATGGAGAACTTTGTCAGGAGTTGATGTCAGAGGCATACAGTTCAACATACTCTATTCATCCAGGAGGCACGAAGATGTACAGAGACTTGAGGCAGTACTACTGGTGGCATGGAATGAAGAGAGAGAGAGATAGCCCACTTTATGGCGAAGTGCCTGGTGTGTCAGCAAGTCAATGCTGAGCATCAGAGATCTGTAGGATTACTTCAACCGCTCCCGATATCGGAGTAGAAATGGGAGCATATCACTGTGGACTTTGTTACAGGCTTTCCGAGGAGTCCTAGTGGTCGCAATGCAGTATGGGTAATCGTAGATAGACTCACCAAGTCCGCACACTTTTTACCCTTCAAAGTTGGACAATCTACAGAGGTCTTAGCAGATATGTACATGAGAAATATTGTGCGACTACATGGAGTGCCAGTTAGCATAGTGTCTGACAGGGATATGAGATTTATATCTTACTTTTGGCGGAGTATGCAAGAGAGTCTCGGTACCCGCCTGAAGCTTAGCACATCGTATCACCTGCAAACAGATGGCCAGTCCGAGTACACCATTCAGATATTGAAAGACATGTTAAGAGCATGCATGCTTGATTTTGGAGGATTATGGGAGGACCAGTTGCACTTGGTCGAATTTTTCTACAATAACAGCTATCAAGCGAGCATCCAGATGGCTCCCTTTGAAGCGTTGTATGGAAGGAAGTGTCGTTCCCCAGTATATTGGAGCAATATAGGCGAAAGACAGATTCTTGGGCTAGAGTTGGCAGTTCGTACAGTAGATAAGGTAAAGAAAATCCAAGGGCACCTTGGAACAACACAGGACAGACAGAAGCATTAGGCGAATGCGCATCGACGACCACTAGAGTTCCAGGTTAGAAATCACGTGTTTCTAAAGATTTTACCTACTCGAGGGACTATCAGATTTGGAGGCAGAGGAAAGCTGAGTCCGAGGCACATCAGACCATTCGATGTGTTGGAACGCATCAGAGAGGTTGCTTACAGGTTAGCCTTGCCACAGACCTTGAAAGGAGTCCATGACGTCTTCTATATATCTCAGCTAAGGAGGTACATGCCAGATCCGAGTCATGTGCTTGACCATTCAGAGATCACAGTCGGCCCGAGCTTATCATACCAAGAGGAGCCAGTTGAGATTCTGGACAGAAGTGAGAAGGTATTGCGAGGTCAAACTATCCCTCTAGTCCGTGTCGCATGGAGGCATCATGCACCAGGCGAGTCGACCTGGGAGCATGAAAAGGATATTCGACAGTGCTATCCCAACCTCTTCGAAGGGCTAGGTATGTAGGTAGTAGCATTTTTATTTCTGTCAATAATTCTTACCATGCGTATGTTTTAATTTCGAGGACGAAATGCTCTAAGGAGGGTAGATTGTAAACCCCCTCGACCAATTTAGGATTAATTTAATTTAGATTGAGAGACTCGGATTAATTTGGATACAATTATTATTGATGTACAACAATTATGTGACTTATTACACCTCACCGTTGCTTCGATGTTTGGAGCGCTACACTACTAGTTACCTTCTAACCAAGTTCATACATATTTCCTAGACATGCCAGACTACCCATCTGACCCTTGTGTAACTTTTAAATACTCAATATTATGCTTTATTTTAGCTGCACAATATTCGTTACAAACGTCCATGAATAATTTTAATAAACCCAAAATTCTAATAATTGGCCATTCCCATTAGAATTTGAGGCACAAACACAACCCAATTCCATATAACCCAAATTAGGGTATTAACCTATTCTAAGCCAGCTACGCCCATGACACCTGTGTCCCACCCAATTTTAATTCCATGTGTCTTAAATTCATCTAAGAACGCCATGCACATTGTTTTTTAATTAAATTAAATTAGAGGCAATTTCACCCATAGTGAGACCCCACCAAGGCCATTTATACCCTTTTCATGTGGACCAGCCCCTACCCCAAAGAGCCCTGGCCGGCCCAAGTCCCGAGGTCAGCCCATAATTCCCCTCCTATGTCACTACCACATTTCCAGATTAGGGCATTAGTATAATTTTCCCTATTTGATTTAATTATGTATTTAATTAATATGACGAGTTTTATAAATTAATTATATGTTGTTCTTGATGTTTGGTTTTAGGTTGAACCCTAGAAACTCATTAGATCTAACCCTAATGACTAAACCCTAATTTACACTTTTGAATTAAGAAGTTAAAACCCTAGAGATGACCAAACCTTAGTTAATTAAATTCTTTATGACTTAACATGAAGGATTAGCTTAACCCTTACATTAGAAAATCCTAAACCTAGCTTTTATTATAAAGGGGAGCCTCCCTCAACCATTCTTCATATAGAAAGAAAAAAACCCTAGCCTCCCTTTTGAAAAACCCTTTCCCCCACCCCCAAATTCTGAATCCAGACCTAAGAGATCCCTCTTCCTCCTCCAACAAAGGAAAAACAAGGAGCTTGGACCAAGAAGACTTGGAGAAGAAGAACCTTCATTGGGAAACCATCTCCCGATAGGTAAAATCCAATTTTAACTCATTTTAATTCCTGTTTTCTGTTGTAGTTGGCCATTAGAAACCCCCTTGCTGTATAGATCTTGATTTCTAGGGATTCTACATGAGGACCTAGGAGGAATTAGGGTTTTGGTTACTCACGTTGGGTTTTCCCCCAATTTCATGGACCCTAAATCATAAGGGTTTGCATGTAACCTGATTACATCTCATATACATAGGTTTGAACTCGATTTTAGGGTTTTGATTTGGGGTATTCAAGAGCTTAGTGTGGAATCTGATTTTTCAGCCCTAGGTGTTCGATGAAATGCCTCACAGGGGTTTACCTATCTAATTCATTCTGATATTGCATATTTTGATATATATATATATATATATATATATATATATATATATATATATATATATATATACATACATATATATTTTGCATATATATGAGATAGGTTGTGTGATTTGGGGAAGAAATACATTGGGAAGCTATGCACAGTCGGGTTGGACTGTGCAGTGATTTGGGAATTTTCCAGTGTAGTCGGGCTTGTGAGCAACCTGTGTGAATTCTAGCAGTGTGCAGCGTGTGCAGTTTACCTGTGTAAATTCTAGCAGTGTGCAGCGTGTGTAGTTTACCTGTGTGTAATTCTTAGAGTGTCTCAGTGAGGGGTGTAAGTGCAGTGCAGGATTTCAGTTCTGTGTAGTGAACCTGTGTCCATGTACCAATATTCAGTGAGTGAGTGAGAGAGCAGTGTGTAACTAGTGTGTGACTTACCTATGTGTGTGAGAGTGAGCTGTGTGAGTTCAGTATTTCAGTATCTAGAGAGTGAGCTGTGTGAGTTCCTGTTTACCTGTGTGTGAGTGATAATAATTTCCCAGTGTCAATGTGAACCAATGTGTACCAGTGTGTATCAGTTAGGTGAGAACCTGTGTATTAGCTAGGTGAGAGTCTACTGTGTTGAATCTGTGTACAGACTGTGTCTGTGTCTCAGGGTGTGTGTCGGGTTATGATCAATCTATCTGAGATATGTATTATCTGTGTGTGTGTGCCATAGAGCTTAGTAACAGTGTGTGAGTGTAGGACAGAATTCCCAGGTCCTAGGTATGTGACTATGCAAGCTAGTGTGTGTGTGTCTCAGATTTTTTTTTCCAGAGTCAGAGTGTCCAGGAGATGAGTGTGTGTGTACACCCTTGGCAGATTTGGCTTTGGGTGAGCAGTGTGTGCCTCAAGTTGTGTATCAGTGTGTGTAGGTATATGAATAACAGTGAGTGTATCCCTGTGAGAGTGAGTGAGAACCTAATGTATCATTGTATCTATGTCTGTATATAAAACCAGTGCCTAACAGAGTGGTTAGTATCAGTAGGCATCACTTTAATAAAGAGTTAAGTTACTTTATATAAAACACTATTCTATATATTTTAAGATGGGTATAAATATCTCTAGAATGGTGTTTAGTATACCTTAGCTACTAGTACTACCCAGTCTACTAGTAATGGCTAGTTAGTCAGCTTGGTCCAGTATGGACTATTATGGAATAAATGGACTTGTAGACCTATTTAACCTAGTATAGCCTGAGCCATGACCTAGAAACCTCATCTTTTTATTTAACTAAATATGTTATTCCTTTAATTTAGTATCTGACATTTATATTCCATAAATAGGTCATTGTGATCCCACCTTGGACATCGATCCTCACACTTTGCTCAGGACCACAGACGAGTACATTCTCTGACAGTTTTTATTTTGTTGATTACTTCTATAAATTTAGTTGTAGTACATACTTGATTTCGACACTATGGATACACGGGTTAGCACCCTAGATCCCTATCATGAGGAGTCATGATTGGAATCCATCGTGCTAGCTGGGGATGGGGAAACTATTAGTAGATTATGTGATCATATCCAAACTCTACATGCATCATAGCTCACCCCACTTCTCACGTCGGGTGCGGCCTGACCATTTACATGCTTCATAGTTGTTATATATGATTAGCCTGACCATTACATGTATCATAGCTAACCATATGGTTAGCCTGACCTACAAGAATCATAGCTAATCATATGTAACCAGCCTGATCTAGTCCCAAGCCGATCACATAATAAACTGATATTTTAAACACTTAGCTAGATGTCTATTCTTTATTTCAGATTCACTTGTTCTAGCATTCACTGTATGTTGTTCATTGCTAGATATTCTATTGCCTATTTCATATTCTCCAGTACTTTACATTTCCAGCATTATTCTCATCTTGTATTTCTTACACTGTTTATAGTTTTTGTCAACATTAAATGAAACTGCTGTTAGTGTTTGTGCTTCGCTCCAATCCTGATTGGATAACATTTTTCAGAGGACCTGGAGAACTTTTGCCCCACTCATTACGGTCCAGGATTAGAGGGAGATTTCACTCCGGAAATCCCAGAGGAGTTGCCTATCCTAGAGGAGATCCTACCTGCCTGCACTTAGATTACTTTTTTTCCTGTATTATTGTTTTAGAACTGAGTCCGAGTTGTATTATTATTTTGTGACTTTGTGAGGTCATCTAGACTCAGGACTTGTGTTGTACTTATTTGTGTTTGGGTTATGTTAGAACTCTTTATTTCCATTCTCATCGTGCCCATTTATTTCATATAGCTTATGATTGAGTATATTTATAGAACTGTGGATTATATTATCATTGTCCTCCGTACGAAGTTGAGACTATTGACAAGATATATATATGTTGAGACCTAGACAGCGTTCTACCGCCGATGCTGCGGCGTAGGCTGTACGTACCCACGACTCATGCCCAAATTTCGGGTGCGGGTCGTGACATCCTATATAAATATACACATTACCCTATTAAAAACCCTAAAATCAAAAATTAACTCACCATCAAACCCTAGCCGAATCCCTTCATCCAACCGAGCACCCCTTCTTCCCCTACCCGACCGGACGCCACCACCACCTCAGGCCGCCACCATCGCCGTCCCCCAGGCCGTCTGACCTCCACTCCCATCCACCTTCATCATCCAACCACGCCGTCGCCATCAACCCCATCATAACCGACCCCGAGCACCCTTGCCGAGCCGCCCGATTGCCCAAAGCCACCACCACCGCCTCCAGCACTGTCTACCGACCAGCAACACCTCTTTCCCCCCGACCAGCAGCATCCCAGTCAGCCAAAGCCGCTGCTGCAGTTGCTGCCGCTGCTGCCGTGATCTGCCGCCCTACGCCGAAGCTCCGTTGACCGCCGACGAGCGTGCACGTCGACGAGCAGACCCCCCCGTTCAGCTACGCCTAGGTAAACACCTAAATTCCTCCCTTCTTCATGATATCGTCGTATAGTTGCATAGTTGCATAGAGTTGTGTCATCGTGTTATCGTGTCGTGTCATTGTGTGGACACGAACCAGTTAAATTGAAACCCTATATGTGAATGTGTGTTTGCTTCATCAGATTACATAATAATTAATAAGTTAGTAATTAATAGATTAGTAAATGCCCTAATAACATGACTTGTTATTAGAGACTTGTAATTCACCAATAAAACCTAGACATCGACAAGTATGCTTAACATGGGAAATAAGGACATGTAATTGTACTAAACTTAATTAGATCTGTGACCCATGACTTTAGTATTTTACTATCATGAGGTACACGGTAACTGAGGACAGGATACGTGTGCACCTTAGCTACGTGCACACGCGACTCTGTAGTCGATCAACCGTGACCCTTGTGTCAGTACCTAAAAGTAGTGTCGTAGTTTGTGTATGTATTGCTTCAGTGTCTGATGCTAGATTGCTATACTATATTGTGTGTTTAGGGTCACTGGACCAGCCAGGAGACACTACAGGAGCAGGCTATTGGCATTCATAACTTGAGGATCCAGACAAGATACCTTGCCATATTTACTGTTTAAATTAAATAATGTATATGTTGTATGATATATTGTTTCTTTATTTCATATGACTGTGTACGTCCGAGATTGACTCGGGTGCAGTCGACGGATGCGTCGATGAGTAGTATATTTGACCTAGTCACTAGCAGACTCACCCCGTTGGGGGGATACTCTGATATCTTCCGAGACCTGACACTCTTATACGTTTCACTGTGACAAATTTATATTGGGATGTGGGTTCGCGTACTCGACTAGCTATCGGTGCGTGTGACATGCATCACGATTAGTACATAATTCATGATTTTATATTAGTAGAGACTTGGCATATAGATACGTGGTATACACGTCGAGTATTTGACTTGTATATCTACATTGGGCGGGGAGGACACTAGCAGGCATATGGGATACACATATTGGTATCCGTAGTATCCAGAGGAGGCACAGATTCAATGACTCCCTTTACACTGCCGCCACGTTCTTCGGAGCGATATAGACGATATACTATACTGTTGCCACGTTCTTCGGAGCGATATGGACGATATACTGCACTGCTGCCATGCTCTTCGGGGTATTGGACGTTATATCTACACCTACCCATACGTACCAAAGTTGTCCTTATATTGCATTTACTTAGATGGTTAGCACACCCTTATTTTATTTATTTTATTCAGGATTTATATATATGGCATGCTTCTATGTAACTTGTTACGTCCCTCTGATGACCTGGTACCTTTCCAGATTTGGACGAGGCATATTACCCCACAGTGTACGGCCCAGGACAGGAGACTAGGTATGCTACAGCGGAGGAGCTAGAGGTGCTACCGTCAGAGTTTCCGTGATCAGTTGGTAGGCCTTCTGCCTAGGATTGAGAGCATCATTATCTAGTCGGTCGATGCCCTAGTCATTACTCTCTTTATCTGTCATTTCAGTACTTTTATTTCGTCTTAGTAGTGGGTTTGTCCCCACCAGATATTCTTGGTTGTACTATGATATTTTTAAGACTGGCGTTTATCTTCCAGTATTTATTATTAGTACATTCTTGCTGTTTATATTGTGGATGAGATTAGAGTACCGGTTGTTGATTTATATGGGACATCTTAGTATTTTAGGACAGCGTAGCACTCTTCGTTAGGATCCATTAAATTGGGATATCCTCGGAGACGTGACAGATGGCTATTGCCACGTGGCCTGGTCCCTTGTATTTTTGGGACTGGGGCGTGACAAACACGACTAGTGTTGAAGTCATGGTGCAAAAGCTAGATGACCGATGCGAGTGCTATGTGCTCTGACCAGCAGTATAAGTAGTTTGTGTTTCACTTTTCGAAACTATCATTTGTCTTTATTTCGTAGTTGGTTTTGATTTTGTGGTTGGGGCGTAGATAGTCCTTCAGGTGTTGTTTGTTCTTTTACTTTGGCAAAATAGAAGTTTTTCTTTTTGTTGCAATTGTCTGGCTGACTTGGTTTTCATCCAGAGAGAGAAATGACCACTTTCTATGCTTTATGTATTGACGTGTGCCTGATATGTTCACGCTGCTATTTCAATCCGGGTCCCCGAGAGGATTCCTGATAATCACATCTTGGGTTTTGTAGGAATAAATCATCGCGTCCTGCGGAGTAAACCGTGATGAGTCACAAAGTAAGACGTCGATTCCTCTCTTATAAGTTGCAGACGACTTTTAGACTCCTGACACAACTTTGCGTTCGGTGCGATGACTTCCAAGGATGTTTCAAGGGACATCAAGGAAACCACGTCCCCCTATATGGCTAGGGTTGCTTCTGATCCCCACCTTGTCGTGCTCAAGCTGCTTTCTATCAGGAAGACAGGGGACGCATCTACCGCTTGGGTGGACAAGGGAGATATCTTCCAGGAGCTTCTTGGCTCCCCGTCAGATGGACCTCCTGCTAGTTCGAAGGAACAGGAGGAGAAGATCAGCGTAGACGCCTCCCATCAATTATTCGCGTCTTCGAATACGGGTATTTTTCATGCTCTTACAATATTCACGAATAATTTGGAGGATTCTGACTCCTAAAATTTGTATTTCCCCCTCTTTCAAAGGAGAAATTCCTCTTCTTTATGTGGTTTGAGCGATTACAATTTGTGTATATTGGGCATTGTACTGGAGGTAAAATGGACGTAGTACAATACTGCAGTTGTTGAGGACATACCACTGGGAGATCTTTGGTAGACCTATTATTTATTGTGCATGTTGAATACAAATAATAAGTATAAAATAATCCCTATCAGAGGTAGTATGGACGTGATAGATTTTTTGGACTTAGTACCGCTGGCTTACTTTCGAAAGTACGGGTTATAAGTGGAGATGACAACCAATATCAGAGGTAATATGGACGTAATGATCTATAGAGAAGACCCGAGAGGTTTACTCAGAGGTAATATGGACATTAAAAACTCAGCCGGTGTCACGCCCCAGTTCCAAAATACGTAGGACTAGGACACGTAAGCATGCCAGCCGTATGAATATGGCATTCCAATAAATGAAAACCATAACATACGTACGCTGTAATATGAATAACAATTCACAAGTGGTAAACATATATATATATATCTCAGAGCATAACTAAATCTCATCCACATAAATCATATATAAATAAATAACTAGTATCTATGAACTAAATCTCAATATGAGGTATCTCAAAATGACAGTCGGATGGAAACAAATCCACTACTGAACTAGAATAAAGAATAAGCAGGATAAATACAATATAACCTCTAACCATCACGAGGCTCGAAGAGAAGACCTCTCGCAATATAAGTAGCCAGTCCGGGTCTGCGCTCCTACAAACACTCATGAACAATACACATGGAAAGGGACCAGGTCCTCAGAGGGACATAACAAGATACATAGAAGCATGCCATAAAGTAAATACTGAATAAATAAAAGGGGTGCGCTAACCATCTAAGTGAATGCAAATTTGAGGATAACTTTGAGTGTATGAGAAAGTGTAGGCTAGACATATGCTGACGTAATTCACCAATCGTGACAACTGGCTAGTATATGCCATATATGCCCCCATAGGAGGGCACTGTATAATAACGTCCATCTCCGAAGAGCATGGCATCTGTAATATATATCGTCCATACCGCTCCGAAGAACGTGGCAGCAGTATAGTATATCGTCCATATCGCTCCGAAGAACGTGGCAACAGTATAGTATATATCGTCCATATCACTCCGTCGAGTGTGGCAACAGTGTAAAGGAAGTGGGTGTCCCATACGCCTACAAGTCGTCCTCCCCGCCCAATGATCTATGCATGTTGTATCCATAACATGCCTTAGCTACTATGCCACGGCGTCATAACTCTGGCTCATAGTCTATCGTTAGAATAATAGTCCAACCTTACAACCAAACAAGGACAAGGATTGGACCATCGTACCACGATACTCTATGCTTCGCCTACTAATAACTGCTAAGTCTTCTAACATGCATCACTATTAGCAGTTATACCCTATCCGTTGCACGACCTACACATACAGGTGGCCAACCACATACGCAAGTATGTGCCCTACATGAGACTCACAACGCGTATAAAAAATATGTCAAGGCCTGGAGAGTCATACCAATAACTCCACAAATTTAGGTGGGTCTACTAGACACTAGGTCAGACATAAGTCCTAACGTCAACGCATTCGTTGACTGCACCCGAGTCTCTCTCGGACGCGCACAGTTATATAATCTAAAATAATAAATATGCAACTAATATATAACTAAATTTAAACAGTACAACAAGGCAAGGTATACTTGCTTGGCAAGAGAGCTGCAGAGTGTAATATTCAGTTATCAAATACCAAGAGTAAGAAACTACGACCTCAGAATGAACGTCTCCGGATGCTGAAATAGACATCACCAACATTGCCAAAATAAGCAAAATAGTTAGAAACCACTCGCCTTTCGTCCAATTTGGACACAGGAGCAAAACGGTAATTTTGGGTCAAAGCGGGTTCCACATGTGGGCCACTTTATACCGAAAAGTGTGCCAAGGGTAAAGGTCTCAAAATAGGACAAATTATAGGTCAAAAAACTCTAAATGTCAGTACGAACCCAACGGTATATCCAAATGTGGATTCCAGTGAGCCGAACACAATTTCCCCTATAAAGTCAACCGTGTGGCCGGCCAATTGGTGACTTGGTCAACTGTCTCAGAATTATGTGAAAGTTGGGTCACAGGACCAGCACGATGCCACGAGTCAAATGGCGCAAGTTTTATCGTATTCTGAGTAGCGTGCACTAAATGCGTAGGGCATTTGTAAAAGTTGCGACACGGAAGATTGTCCGCAGATACGGGCTGATTCCGACGCGCACATACGTCCAAATCAGTTTCTACGAAAGCCCACACGTCTGGGTACGCGCACCTTTTGGTACACTCGGTACGCGATGAGGCGGTCCCGTTTGGCGGGCGCGCTCCGTATCGCAATTTCTAGAAATTGCCAAAAAGTATATTTTTGGATTTTTCCAACTAATTTAATTCTACATACAGTAGTTAATAGAATAATACAAATAACAAAAATTAAACTAGGTCAGGTGGTCTTCGCATACCAATAAGAAAAACCAAATTCGGATCTCTGTGGTGGGAGATACGAATCCGTGAACATAGGTAGTTGCAACATAATTCCTGAAATTTATAAAGTGGTCATTTTTCTTCGACTTGGCGTCAATTTTTACCTAGGTTTGTGCGCTGTACGAGGTCAACTATCATAAAAATATGGAAGGAGGATAGGTGAGGATCATACCGGTGAAGACGGGATCGAGTTTGGTCGAGCGAGGAGACAGAAAACGGGACGTGAACACAAGTACGCTGTTTATCAATTTCTGTCTCGCGCGCGCGGCGTCCCGGTGTGCGGTCGGCGGCTCCGGCGCATGGCGGCGGGCCTGGGGCGGTCGGCGGAGGGCTCCGGTGGCGCGGTGGCGGCGTCGAGGTGGAGAGGGAGGATTAGGGTTAGGGCTTTGTAAGGTGAGCAATATATATAAATGGAGAGAGAACGATGAGCGGGGGGGGGGGGGGGGTTAACTGCATGCACGGGGGGGGGGGGGGTTAACACAGGCGGCTGCTGCTGCTATTCTCTTTTGTAATGGGTTGGGGTTGTGGGGCTAACTGGTAGGGTTTAGAGTAGTAGGTTTGGATATTAGAGTTTAGTGATCCAATAAGATTTTATTTGTTTTTCTTTTCCTTTTTCTTCTCTATTATCAATTCTATTTTCTTTTCTAATTTCTATTTCTAATTCTTTTCTATTCTTAATAAACTCTCTCTCTCTCTCCCTCTCTCTCTCTATATATATATATATATATAATTCTAGAAATTACTATTAGCACATACAATAAATCTATCTACGGCCATAGGGTCTCCTACATGGAATAAATTAGGAAAAATTTATTATGACTCAAAAAATCCCCTAAATGCACAAACACCTAAAACAAAAATTAATAAAAATCTATTTCCTCTATTTAGCTCATAATTACTATAATTTAATTATTAATTAATTAAAATGGTAAAATACGGTTTTTAGAATTAGGGGTTTTATAGCCGGTGAGCATTGTTAGGACAGTAGTTCAGAGGTAATATGGACGTGAACTAGCATATGGGAAATCTACCAAGGATTGGTTTGCTGAGTGTGGTCTATCCGAGAATGAAGATAGACCTGAGGATTGCTACGCTGGGCAGACTAGAGTCTGACGAGACTGATTTTCTGGTGGTCCAAGCGGGAGTGTATCGGTGGACCAGAGGGCTACTCTGTTGGAGAGACTTTAAGGATCCATCATCTGTTGCATATCCAGGACTCTTGGATACAGATAATGGCTTTTACAGAAATTTATAAAGAAGGGGAAATATTGTACATAGGCACTTGCTGGGGATGAAGAACCAAGAGTATAAGGACTATACATCTTGATTTCCTGGCTGGGGAAAAGGAGAGTACAATTCTAGCTTAGACATAATACTTTTTTAGGAACTTGCCATTGATCGGAATCATGAGCAAGTGGCCGTTGGATTTCGCGAGCCTGTTGGCACCGTTGGAGAATACCGATTCTACGAAGAATGGACCTTCCTATTTTGGTTAGAATTTGTCGACTGTCATGTGGGTCATAATCGTCGGCCTCCTTACGGTTAGGACGAGATTACCCACTTGGTTGGTCCTTTTCTTCACCTGTTTGTTGAAGGCTCCCGAGAGACGTGCTTGGTATAGTTCAATGCGCTATTGAGGTAAGAGACATTTCTCGTCAAATGCTTGTAACTCTTGTAACCGTCGACAGTTAATTAGTTAGAGAGAGCTACCCGGAGTGAAGGGATTTGGATCTCGAGCGGGAGGACCGTTTCGCTTCTGTACACCAGAGAGAAAGGCATATTGCCAATAGTTGTCCGATCCGTTGTATGGTAGGCCCAGAGACATCCAACCTAGTTCTTATTACAGTCGTGTTTGTTGGATGACATAAACTTCTTGAATAGCTTTATGATAGTCTTGTTGAAGGCTTCTCCCAGACCATTTGCTGTCGGGTTACAGGCATTTGACGCTAAATTATCAATCCGATTTTTATCGCAAAACCAGTAGAACGCGTGGCTTACGAACTGTGGACCGTTGTCATGGATAATCCTTTGTGGCAAGACAAAGGGGTATATAACGTGATGCTTGACGGAGATGATCACGTTGTACGTCTTGCCTTCAGCAAGTTGTACCACTTTCGCCCACTTGGAGAAGTAGTCGATGATAGCAAAGATGAACCGATATCCCTTAGCGGAAGGCAGACTAATCCGCCCTATGATATCTATGTCCCAGGATTCGAACGTCTAGGATGCCACGGTCGGGTGTAGAAACTCGGAGGGTTAGTGGATGAAATCAGCATGGATTTGGCACGCTTGGCACTTCCTTGCGTAGTCAACGACGTCTGCTACCATTATCGGCCAATAGTAACCCATTCTACGAAGGTGCTAATGTAGCTTGGGCCCTAGTTGATGGGCACCGTAAACCCCATCATGAGCCTCGAGGAGAGCCTGATTCAGTTCTATATTCGATAGGCATCGTTGAAGAAGACCATCATAGGATCAACGATACAACATTTTGGTAGCCATATCATAATAGAACCAGAGGGAACGTCTTCTGTTCGAGGTGGATTCCTTTGGGTTCTCGGAAAGAATTTCATAGACTGTATAGTCGATGAATGGATGTCTCTAGTCTTTTGAGTCAGCGCTCATCTCTACTGACTAGCTCCGGCACACAGAGAGGTTGTTCTTCGTGTAGACCAGCTCATGACCAATCACGGTGATCGGTTCATGGGTATTAACCGTTACAGCTAAAGAGGCTGCGAGTCCGGCTAGGGCGTCTGCCTTGATGTCTTATAGTTGAGGGATGTGCTCTATGAAGAACCCCTCAAAGGTGGTAATTAATCCAAGCGTGTCTTGGTAGTAGGGAACCAAATCCTTATTCCGGACCTCGTACTCGCCTCGGACTTGGTTGATTATCAGTTTTGAATCGTTGTAGGATTCTAGGTGGTCAACTCCCACTTGTTTAGCAAGTTGGATCCCAATGATGAGAGCATTATACTTCGCCACATTTTTGGAGTATGGCTCAGTGAGGGAGTAGGCACGGTTGATAATAAGATTATATGGTGAGATCTACACTATTCCCACTCTAGAGATGATGTCACCTTTGGGCCTTGTTCTTGAAGTACCGTCGAAGAACATTCACCAAATGTCTTCTACGTTCGCCATGGTATTGGAGTCTATGACTTCGTCGTGGATCTTCTTGTAGAGTTTTGAAGTTTATGGCACAGGGTGGGGGGCCAGGAAGTCAGCTAATGCTTGGCCCTTGACAGCTTTTTACGGAATAAATGCCTGGTCGTATGGTGACAACAATATTGTTCACGTAGCCATGTGAGAGTTGAGCTCCCCAGGTTTGGTCATAAGGACCCTGAGGGGGTTGACTCAACAGATCACATGGATCTTTTGCCCTTCCATATAGTATCTGGTCTTCTGAATAGCAAAAATGAGAGCGAGACACTCTTTCTCGACGAGGTTGTATATGTGCTCCGTACCGACCATCATCCTGCTGAGGTAGTAGATGGCCCATTCGTGACCTGCATCATTCTTCTTGGCTAGCAAAGCACCAAAAGAGTGATCAATTGCTTGTACATAGAGCAGAAAGGGCTTCCCCATAACTGGGGCTACCAATACTTAAGGGCTCATAAGGTATTCCTTCATGTCGTCGAAGGTGCGATGGCATTCTTTGTTCCAGACAAAGGAGACTCCCATCATCATGAGTTGCGTGAACGGCTGACAACATCCAGAGAGGTTTGATATGAACCTCCTGACATAGGCCAGTCTTCCTTGAAGGCCATAAATTTCTCTGAGGTTCTTCAGTAGGCTCATTTCAAGGATCACTTTGGTCTTATCATGGTCTACGTGGATACCCTTCAAAGTTAGGATAAAACCCAAGAATTTGTCGCTAGAGACACCTAGGAAAGATTTGGTAGGGTTCATCTTGAGCTAGTGCGTACACATGAGGTCAAGCACAGTTTTGAAGTCCCTGAGGTGATCATCATTTGAGAGACTCTTGACGGCGATGTAATCAACATAACACTTGATCGTCTTACATAGATGCTCACGAAAGATGGTTCTCATAGCTCTCCAGTATGTAGAACCCGCGTTCTTCAGATCGAAGGGCATGACTATGTAGAAGTATACTCCTATCGGCATTCGGAGCGATGTATGCTTCTGATCGTCAGGAGATATCTTGATTTGATTATAGCATAAGAATTCGCCCATGATAGACATGCGCTCTAAGCAACAAGTTTTGTCGATCATTATGTCTGTGATCGGAATGGGGAATTCATCCTTAGAGAGGCTGTATTTAGATCACGAAAGTCAATGCAAATCTGGATCTTCTCAGTTTTTTTACGACGGGAACGACATTGGCTACCCAATATGGTTGTTGTTCTTCCCGGATGAAGCCACTAGCTATCAGTTTGTTGACTTCAGCTTCGATGGCGTTCATAATGTCCGAACGTAATCGATGTTGTTGCTGCTTGACAGGATTAGCATTCGGCATGATGTTGAGCTTGTGGACCCCAATTTGGGGGTCCAGTCCCGGTATGTCTTCGTAGCTCTAGGCAAAGACATCAATGTATTATCGGACGAGCTATAACAGGGATTCTCGATCCTCATCAGTCAAAATTTTGCTGATAAAGATAGGTTTACGGGAGGATTCATCGTCCAGATTAACTTGTACGACTTCGTCCACAGTAGGAGGTTCTCCTTATTTGAGCTGCATAACTAATTGTGCATCTAGGCGTTTGGCCCACGATTCTACTTCAAAAACTTTTGGTGGAATCTCATCGTCTTCCTCGGGGTCAGCAGACACCATATTGGCAGACAATGTTTGCTTGAGCATCTCTACGATACTGACGTCAGAGTCCTAAGAGAAAGACTCTGAAGAGTAAGAGTGTAACTCATCTTCTTTATCTGAGCCTTCATGGATTGTGGTAGGCGTAACGTACCTTAAGCCATGCTTGGTTTTATGGTAGTAGTCCTCGGACTTGCCTGTCGGAGCAACGAGACGTAAGGACAGTTGTCGACCTTTGCCGTAATTCAGTCCTCGGTTGCTTTTAAGATCATAACCTATCTTCTAGATGAGGTATTTGGCATAACCACTGAACTAGTACAGTTGCATTTTGCCAGCATCGGGTTCTGGATCTAGTTCTTCTGGGACGAAAGATCGGGGGCATTCTACTATGCTGAAGATGATGAGTCTG
Source organism: Iris macrosiphon (assembly GCA_036927795.1). Classification (NCBI taxonomy): domain Eukaryota; kingdom Viridiplantae; phylum Streptophyta; class Magnoliopsida; order Asparagales; family Iridaceae; genus Iris; species Iris macrosiphon. The sequence goes on along the minus strand of JAYESA010000005.1, from coordinate 144,715,340 downwards.
TCTTCCCTCTTCCTAGCTGGAACTAGGAAGTAGGAGTTTTGGTTGGGGAGAATCTAGTTTACAACATAGGTGGTAGACAACTGTATTTGTAGGCGCAGGCCAAGACCGTGCTCTATGAAATACATTGTGCTTATGTGTGCAACTTCAGAGTAGTTCAAAGATAGCCCTTTATTCAAAAAATAAGGTATCTTCTTTTTAGGAATTACATCGTGAAAAGAAGGAACATTTGCATGAGCAACTACGTACTCCTCCAGCTCATCATTTCCGAGATCTACCTCCAGTGGGAGCGACTTTGGAGGTTTCGGCATAGCTTTACTACGAGAGGCTCGGACGTTATAGGAGGCAGCGGAGCATCCTTTGAAGGTTGACTCAGCCTGTGAAGGCGAACGACCAGAGGTTCGTACGTGGTGGATGGTGTTGGATCTTCCTTCGATGATCAATCTGTCCTACGAAAAAGGACGACCAGAGGTTCGGGAACCTTTCTATAAAGTTTTACGATGAAGAAAGAGGTTGTGTTGGGAGCGCGTGCCTTTAAACCGACTCTCAAGGGCTCTTCTAGTGTTGTCCTTGCCTCTATCTTATCATCGGCGTCAGTGCCACCTTCATCTTGATAGACCTGTTTGTAAAGGATCAAATTAGAGTAATAGGCTTCGATCCCTTTGAACGGATCGATATCAGCAAACTTTATTTTGACCGTGCAGTATTTGTGGACGTACTTTATGCACTGGTACAGGGTCAACGGCACGATTATACATTCATATATCCATGGGCGTCTGAGCAAGAAATTATAGGATATATCTACGTTAATGACATAGCAATTGACATCTGTTTTCAAGTTGCCAATCTGGCATTTCAGGCAAATCTTGCCCGGAGGGTAGATCTTTCCTACGTTGAAGCCAGTGATGGCAGTATTGGTGGCTGTCAGGCGATGCATCAGAATGTCCAAGGTCAGAAGAAGACTCTGCAGGATGATTCTGATTGACATACCAGGATCGATGTACATCCGGTCCACCTTGATGGCACCAATGTACCCTGTGTAATATAGGGTACGATCATGCCTGTTATTCTTTGACAATATGTCCTGTTGCGAGAATGTAATATTGGGTATTGCCTCCATGATATTATTGCAGTGGGGGCAAGTAGTCGGATCCTCAGCTGACAGTTTAACCTGCGCCAGGTAGATTTCGGTATTGTACAATGCCTCACTCAGAGTGGTCTGAGTGTCTCTGTAGAGCCGTAGAAGTTAGAATAGTAACAGCTTCGCTGGAGTGTTAGCCAGTTGGGCCATGATATTGAATTTGTAGAGTATTTCCAACCCCAGAGTTGTATCCTTGTGCATCGATTTGTCAAAGTGAACTTTCTTTTGCTTGGACTTGTCTACTGGAAGAGGCTGGAAAGGACCCATATTAGAGGAGGTCAGTGTGATAGTCGGGAGTGCACCATCGTCAGGGGTATTGTAATCGTATTGGTACGTTAAGCCAGACCTCTTTGTTCCTGGTATAGCATCCTCAGATGAGAGGGAAACTTTGTAGCAGGACTTGGACTTCTTGCCCTTGGACTTGGTGGCGGAAGGTGTTGCTTGTTGTATTATGTCTGGAGCAAGGTCTGGATGAATCCACATAACCTCCCCTCGTGATGTGGTGAGAGGTATCAGCCCGGCTGTTTGATCACGAGCAGGTAGGAGATTAACAACCTCTTTTGTTGCCGTAAGAATAGGGATTACTCTGTCCCGTGCCTCTATTGCCGAGAAGTTATCGAATTAGAGGGACACCATTTTGGCGGCGATAATTTTGTTGTTAAAGTCCAAGGTGAGGGCCTTAGTGTGAAGCAGGCGCTAGATGTACCGCTTGAGTGTGTAGCAATCCCGCGTCGCATGGTAGATGTACCGATGAAAGTGACAGTACTTTGGGTTGTTTATGTCGACTGCCTCATCAGGGCATTTGACATCGGGGAGCCAGAGTTTACCACCCTTCATCCGTACGTCAAAGATGGACATACCATCGTCATATTCGAAGGACCAAGTCTCTTTAGGCTTCAGAACCTCCATCGTCTTTTGCTCGGGCTTCTTGGTTAAGTTGGCCACCAAGGCCTGCTTCCCTTTTTCTATCGTGGATGTTGTTGCAGCTGTTGTTGTTGTTGGCATATTTTCCCCTCTTATCAGCGATAGGGATCTGTATTCCCAAGAGCCGGACGTCCTTGACCTTCTTCTCAGCACTGACAACACTTATGATGAACGTTTTCCAGTCTTTAAAATGACCGTCGCCCATCCAGAGACTGACTGCTGGAAGTAAGTTTCTACAGCAAATGTCAATCAGTGTCGACTCGGGATTGCCTGGGGGCAACCTCTGCGCTGCTTGTCCGAAACACTTGATATAATTTCTGGCAAGTTCTCTTTCCCTTGGGTAAGATCCATCAGGGAGGACATTGTTATCTCGCTTCCTCCATTATAGAATTTTATGAGAAAAAGACTCTTGAGGTCGTCAAATGACGAGATACTTTTATCTTGTAGGCTACAAAACTAGTCGAATGCTACCCCTGTAAAACCCCTAATTCTAAAATAGTATTAAGCTTTTAATTAATTATTTAATTTATTTATAGTAATTATGAGCTAATTAGAGGAAATAGAATTTATTTAATTTTTATTTTTAGGTGTTTGTGCAATAGCGGATTTTTGGAGCAATTATAATTTTTTTTCTTAATTTATTCCATGTAGGAGACCCTGTGGACAGCTTATAGAATAATGGTATGCACTATTATAATTTCTAGAATTTTCTATGTATATATATATATATACATATATATATATATATATATATATATAGTTTATTCTAAAAGAATTAGAAAAGAAAAAGAAAGAAAAAGAGAAATAAAAACAAAATCTTAATGAATCTAAACCCAAACCCCCCTTAGCAAACCTACCCGTAACCCTAACCTAGACCCGCTAATAAACAAGCAGCAGCGGCAGCAACTTCCTTAATCACCCCCGCGTAGCCTATTCTTCCCCACCGCGGTTTATATATATATATATATATATATATATATATATATATATATATATATATATATATATATATATATATATATATTCCATATCATCTCCCACAACCCTAACCCTAATATCTATACTCCAAACTCAACCCCCTGCGACCGCCGACCCTCAGCTGCGACCGCCGCTAGCCCGACGCCGACCACCGCCGACCACCAGTGTCCGCCATCCGCTCGCGTGACCCCGCACAACCCCGCGGCAGATTTTGGAACAGCTGTGTACCTGTGTTCAAGCCCCGATTCCCGCTTCCTCGGACCAAACTTGACCCCGTCTTCACTGGTATGATCCCCACCTATCCCTCTCTAAATTACGTAGATTAGTTTCCATCGTGCAGCGCACAAACCTAGGTAAAAATTGATGCCAAGTCGAGAAAAAACCACGACATTTAATCTCAGAAAAATCCGTTGCAACCACCCTTGTTTACGGACTTGTATCTCCTACCACAGAGATCCGAATTAAGTTTTTCTTCTTGCTATGCAAAGACCACCTAACCTAGATTATTTCCTGTTTATTAAATTATTTTATTTGATGCTGTATGTAGAATTAAATTAGGTTAAAAATTACTAAAAACCCGTTTTTCTAACTTCCAAAACTTGTGATACGGAGCGCGCCGCACCAAACGGGACCGCCCCGTCGTATACCAAGTGTACCGAAAGGTGTGTACGGTCTATCCAGACGTGTAGGCTTTCGTAGAAACTGATTTGGACTTGTGTGCGCGTTAGAATTACCCCGTATCAGCAAAGTCTCCGTATCACGACTTTTGCAAAACATCGCGCCATTTAATGTACCCTCGTCAGAACGCAACAAAACTTGTGCCATTGGATTCGTGGTATCACGTTGGACCTGTGACCCAAGTTTCACGTGATTCTGAGATAGTTGACCAAGCCGCCTATTTGCGGGCCCTATGGTTGACTTTTTGGGCAAATTTGTGTACAGCGCACCGGAATCCAAAATTGGACATACCGTTGAGTTTGTATTGACGTTTAGAAATTTTTTGACCTATAATTTGTCATATTTAGAGACCTTTACTTCTGGCACACTTTTCGGTGCAAAGTGGATCACTTGTGGACCCCGCTTTGACCCAAAATTATTGTTTTGCCCCTGTGTCCAAATTGGACGAAAGGGTAGTATTTTCTAGCTATCTCGCTTATTCTGGGAACGTTGGTGATGTTTATTTCAGCATCCGGAGACATTCATTCTGAGGCCGTAGTTTCTGATCCTGTGTGCTTAACTCTTGGACGTTACACTTTGCAGCTTTCTTACCAGGCAAGATACCTTGCCAAATTATTTACAGTACTTTGCATGCTTATTATATTTCTGTATATTCATTGCATTTCTGTATATTCATTGTATGTGTAGTTTCTTTCAGTCATTACTATATATTAGATATGTTGACACACACTTGACACTTAGTATCATGGAGGACAATCAGTAGGCGTATAGGCTTTAACCACTCTGGTGAACCATAGTAACTAGCACACAATATGGTAGTCGTGTCTGATGGTCGCTACCCCCGTGGTATGTCGATTGATGGAGTCACGAGGGTCGCTACCCCCGTGGTATGTCGGCTGATGATGTCTCCTAACGTGTGTGTGAGTTGTGAGGCTTAGATCGAGTAGCCTACCCTTGCCCATACATGAAAAAGTTGTCCTCATTTTTATTCATATAGATTATCTTGTACAGCTTACTTATATATTTTTCGTCTATATTGAATGTTTACTGTATTCAAATTGGCATGCTTCTATGTATCTTGTTATGTCCCTCTGAGGACCTGGTCCTTTTCCAGGCGTAGATGTTCATGACTATTCGCAGGAGCACGGATCAGGACTTACTACTTATCTCTTCCGAGGAGGTCTTACCTTCGGAGCATCTTTGATTATCCCTAGCGATGGATCGCTTCGCTGATACCTTTATATCATTATCTCATTTATATTGGAGATTTAACCTTCTCCCTCATTCTAGTATTGATATTGTCATTGGTAGTGGATTTGTCTCCACCCGACTATCATTTATGGATTATACAGACTCATTATTCTAGTTTAGTTATTTCCTTTTGTGACTTGTTGTATGGATAAGATTTAGTATATCAGTGACTTATGACATATTTACCACTTGTGAATTATTGTTCATAATACAGCGTGCGTATGTGTTATGGTTTTCATATATTGGAGTTGCCATATACATGCGGCTGGCATGCTTACGTGTCCTAGTCCTACATATTTTAGGACTGGGGTATGACATGTTTTTATTGGTGGCCCATGCAGGTCGAGAGTATATTGTCTCGGTTACATTACTCTACCGAGCAAGCTCGCGCATAGGATTAGAATATAGGATCTCATCCACTTAATTATCACCTCCCTTGATTTTGTTCGCATTCTCATTTGATTGCTTGCATTGCATCTTACTTGATCCCTTCTCAAACGTCAATCTCCTCTCGTGCTTGATATGGGTTAGGAAGATGACTTGTACTAGGTATATACACACTAGTATTCAATTGTCATGCCCCGATCTCCCGCAGGCAAATCGGCCATTCCCACTAGGCGGGAATCACCCTCGCCAGCTCTCCCGCGGAACGATCGCTTGACGCATCCGGGCGTGATGCCGCACGAGCGTGAACCGCGCCCGTGCAAGGCCATGATTCATTGGCTGGCGGTAAAAGTTCTAAGCCACAGAGTCGCACAGATTGTCCGAGTGCAGCGGAGTCATGAACGCATAGCAATTTGGTAACAGGTTCACTGAGTCGACAATATAGCGGAAGCATTGAAACACAAGTTGAGGTAAAGCAATCTCTTTATTAATATAAACATGTGTTACAGGCGGCATATAGCCGAGATTACAAGTCGCTCAAGCCCCTCTCTCTGAAACAGTAAAAGCGTGCCAAGTGGCTACAATTGTGGATGATTGTACAGGCGATGATCAGGCTATGTTCAGGCGATGTTCATAATATTATGTCTTGTACATGTGCTTTCGTTCTGGATGCGCCGCTGCTTCGGAGTGATCTCCACACCTTAGCATACGCGAAGGAGGCATCCGCACCAAACGAGGTTCTCCCGCATCCTGCACACAAACTGGTGGATTATCAGTACATTGAATGCACTGGTGGGGAAGCTACTCGCCCGCTCGACAAATCCAAATACGTAATACAGGTTTCGTGCACAACTATTAAGTTGTCTTTCTAGTTGCCTTAGGATCAGTTTTATGCAAACATTGAATAGCCTAACGTGTCGGACAGTGCGCCGTGCAACATAAGAGGAAACACGGCGAGACTTACCAACTTACTATCTTCTTCCCTGTCCAAGGCAAACATTGAGGCAACATTGTTAATTCAAGCACGGAAAGTATAAGCATTCAGGAGACAAAGCATATGCAAACACGAGGGTCATTTTAACATGATCGTTCAGGTGTTTAGTTGTTCATTGATGCGATGCAGTGACTCGCACGCGGATAGCCGCTAAGCGAGGATGACTTATCTATATGAACGTTAGTCGCTGGCATAGCCATAAAGGACCATAATAAATTGGCGGGGTAGAGAATGCAACGAAAGTACGTGAGGCACTGCAAACCATCCCGTCCATCACGTGAGCGACTATTACGTTATGTTCCATCCGGATCGGGTCGGTCCCAGTGCCCCGGTGACCGCCCATGGAACGGTGCCTCGTTTCCGAGTTGTCCGCGACATGCAGGTCAGGGTCAGTTTCAATCCACAACTTGAATAATAATCCATGATTCGTGATCTGAACGAGCGTTTGCTCCAAGAGCTGAGATTCATTCGTTACATGACGTGATTCTCGTTCAGATATAAACTTGATGTGATTATCATTCAGTTGTCACGTTATTGGATTCACGTTCAGTATTCATTACCCTGATGCGTGCCCCTAGTTCGGGGATTGCCTTGGAGACCCAACAGTCCCGGATACTTGCAGGTTCATTCCGGCACGGAACGACTACGTAGTAGTCTTCCGGGGTTTGGATAAAAATACGGTAACATTGAAGCAGACAAGCATGAGTTTCTAAGGAACATAAGCAGGCATATTTTTCTCGGACCCGAAGGTAAGTCGAGAGATGAAACCGTTAGGGACTTAGCATGCGAGGGTCTGAATATATATATAAGCAGTATTTCATTTCCATGTTCTAGCAAGCAATACAAGTTGGGATTATTCCCTTAGCTAGGTGCGTTGGATTTATTAGCATGCAGGGGGTGAATCACCTAGCGACTAGCATGAATATTCCAGATTTTATGTGTGCTGGCTAAGCAAAGACAAGTTCACCGTAGCCACCCACCTTAGCGATGATTCGCCTCGGTAGAGCGATACGTCAAGCGAGCCTCTGAAAGCCCAAGCCGGATTCCTGTAGGGACAAGTCTGGATATTCTTTGCTTCTTGTTGAGGCAAAGCGGGTCAGGACAGTTGCACTATTGCCGTTTGAGACGGCAGTCCGCTTGAGCAGAACGGGGTGTTACATCCTACCCAACTCAGAAAAAGTCTCATCCTCGAGACTTACTGAGGACAAGCAGTAATCTATGGTTGAGGCAATCCTAGACAAGTTATTATACTTGTTCATTTGGATATTCACTTGCACAAGCGTCGAAATCAGCATATCGCTTAGACTGGATCGTGCGCACTTTCAAAGTGCACTTCTAGCGTAAACACGTCAACCAGCTTAGTGATAGCGAAGTCTTAGCACTCGAGTTTCACCTTTTCTTAAGTCTTGGATGGTGCACTAGTTTAAGGCGTCCCTCAAATAGATGCATTCAACCAAACTTAGGGTTAGTGAAAATCGGACAAGCTACTGCGATACTCTCAAGGGTTCGTACAGGTTGGCACAAAGGCTACTCGCAGCACAGCAGCAGACAAGCAAGCATATCATTCAAAATGCATTTTGAAAGTATTTAGACTTATTGTTGGAACATCCCATCGAGGCATTGAGAGAGAGCGTGCACATAACCCACGAACGAGCTTTCAAAACAGAGATATCGAATTGAAGTCCAAAGGCGTAGAAGCCAAGCTCTGATACCAACATGTCACGCCCCGATCTCCCGCAGGCAAATCGGCCATTCCCGCTAGGCGGGAATCACCCTCGCCAGCGCTCCCGCGGAACGATCGCTTGACCCATCCGGGAGTGATGCCGTACGAGCGTGAACTACGCCCGTGCAAGGCCGTGATTCATTGGCTGGCAGTAAGAGTTCTAAGCCACAGAGTCGCACAGATTGTCCGAGTGCCAGCGGAGTCATGAACGCATAGCAATTTGGTAACAGGTTCACTGAGTCGACAATATAGCGGAAGCATTGAAACACAAGTTGAGATAAAGCAAGCTCTTTATTAATATAAATATGTGTTACAGGCGGCATATAGCCGAGATTACAAGTCGCTCAAGCCCCTCTCTCTAAAACAGTAAAAGTGTGCCAAGTGGCTACAATTGTGGATGATTGTACAGGCGATGATCAGGCTATGTTCACAATATTATGTCTTGTATATGTGCTTTCGTTCCGGACGTGCCGCTGCTTCGGAGTGATCTCCACGCCTTAGCACGCGCGAAGGAGGCATCCGCACCGAACGAGGTTCTCCCGCACCCTGCACACAAACTGGTGGATTATCAGTACATTGAATGCATTGGTGGGGAAGCTACTCGCCCGCTCGACAAATCCAAACACGTAATACAGGTTTCGTGCACAACTATTAAGTTGTCTTTCTAGTTGTCTTAGGATCAGTTTCATGCAAACATTGAATAGCCTAACGTGTCGGGCAGTGCGCCGTGCAACATGAGAGGAAACACGGCGAGACTTACCAACTTACCATCTCCTTCCCTGTCCAAGGCAAACATTGAGGCAACATTGTTAATTCAAGCACGGCAAGTATAAGCATTCAGGAGGCAAAGCATATGCAAACACGAGGGTCGTTTTAACATGATCGTTCAGGTGTTTAGTTGTTCATTGATGCGATGCAGTGACTCTCACGCGGATAGCCGCTAAGCGAGGATGACTTATCTATATGAACGTTAGTCGCTGGCATAGCCATAAAGGACAATAGTCAATTGGCGGGGTAGAGAATGCAACGAAAGCACGTGAGGTATTGCAAACAATCCCGTCAATTACGTGAGTGACTATTACGTTAAGTTCCATCCGGATCGGGTCGGTCCTAGTGCCCCGGTGACCGCCCATGGAACGGTGCCTCATTTCCGAGTTGTCCGCGACATGCAGGTCAGGGTCAGTTTCAATCCACAACTTGAATGATAATCCATGATTTGTGATCTGAACGAGCGTTTGCTCCAAGAGCTGAGATTCGTTCGTTACATGACGCGATTCTCGTTCAGATATAAACTTGATGTGATTATCATTCAATTGTCACATTATTGGATTCACGTTCAGTATTCATTACCCTGATGCGTGCCCCTGGTTCAGGGATTGCCTTGGAGACCCAACGGTCCCGGATACTTGCAGGTTCATTCTGGCACGGAATGACTTTACGTAGTAGTCTTCCGGGGTTTGGATGAAAACACGGTAACATTCAAGCAGACAAGCATGCGTTTCTAAGGAACATAAGCAGGCACATTTTGCTCGGACCCGAAGGTAAGTCGAGAGATGAAACTGTTAGGGACTTAACATGTGAGGGTCTAAACATATATATAAGCAGTATTTCATTTCCATGTTCAAGCAAGCAATACAAGTTGGAATTATTCCCTTAGCTAGGTGCGTTGGATTTATTAGCATGCAGGGGGTGAATCACCTAGCGACTAGCATGAATATTCTAGATTTTATGTGTGCTGGCTAAGCAAAGACAAGTTCACCGTAGCCACCCACCTTAGCGATGATTCGCCTCGGTAGAGCGATACGTCAAGCAAGCCTCTGAAAGCCCAAGCCAGATTCCTGTAGGGACAAGTCTGGATATCCTTTGCTTCTCGTTGAGGCAAAGTGGGTCAGGACAGTTGCACTATTGCCGTTTGAGATGGCAGTCCGCTTGAGCGGAACGGGGTGTTACATCAATAACACTATTAGTTAAATTATTGTAAGTTGGATAGTATGCCTCATAACCTAGTAACACATAGTCATGTTGACTCATTAATGAAGTATAAATGAATGACATAAACTATAGACTTGCATAAAAAGATAATGTTTACCCAGACTGTAGAACTTAGAGGCCCATACACCTATTTGGTCGACTAGAGACCTTGACAAGGAGTTATTATGAAAACTGTAGAGGCACAACACTGATCTTCTTGGTAAACTTAGATTATTCTGTACCTTCCTCCATCATAATCAAGCGTACTCATATTTTTACTACCTCGACTTATGCTGCTATTATAGCCTAGTTTTCCAAGCTTATTCTTTTATTGAGCTTGTTCATGACATATATATTATTGAGGGCCCACACTAATACATTGTCTAAATCAGAATCGGTGTATTATGGTCTGATCAATCGTAGTGCGCTTGGTTCGCTCTTTGTATCACTACTTTATGTGGATTGAGATATAGTTGACTAAACTTGTTAGACGGATATACTTGTCCTCTAGACTGGTCAGAGCATATCATGTGAGGTACATAACTGTTCTGATGTGAACATGCAAATAGGAATTTACCCAAAATAAGATTTTAACCCACAACTGCCTTGGCAACTCCTTCTCAAATTCTCTAATCCCTTTTTATTTCGTACTCGTATTCTATCACCTCCTCCTTGAAATCTTTATTATTGTTTTCCGTCTTTCCCTATTTCGGAAAGACGAACGTTCGTGCTTAGTATAAGTTTGATACACGGAGAGTACTAGATATACCACATAGGCCAAGCACTCAGGATGACAAACAAGAGAGCGCAGGCACGGGAAGTCATAGATACAGGTACGACCTTTAGTTATATGTGTCATTTATACTCATGACCCTATTATGACACGAGATTTTAGGTGCATAGTAGACGTAGAATTATATAAGGTAGCTTAGCAGTTATGAGGATGTATTGATATTCTATCCAGATGGCATACACACAATGCCAATAGATGTCATGCACAGCAGTAGTAGTATTCTCTTCCTACCACCATCTCGCCCTCTTGGGTGGCTCATCTCCTCTTCTCTATCCATTCCGCATCTCGTGCTTAACTCTTTCTATCATAGCCGTATCCTTTCGTGCCATCATAAATTATTTGAATTACTTCAACCCGACCCTTGTATTATTAGTTAAAACATAAATGGTCTAGTAAATGATTAATAACTAAAAGATGAGTTCATAACGATAACCCTTATGTAAATGCACTATAGCAATATCTGTATTCTTTTATTAATTTAACCCTTAAGTAGCATCATTTAGCCCAATAGGAATCTGTTAGATTATTGAATTACTTTATACTTCTAATAGTTTTATAAAGTTAGTCAAGACCTTAATTGTTGCCCAAAAATAAAAACTTAGACTATGCCTAAGAAAGAATTGAAGGCACTTATTACGAACTGACAACTATGACAAATCACTGTCAAAGTAGCGACAGCTGCAGCTAGACCGTTGTAGTAGAGTAGTCAAAGTATTTACAGACATATTGGTCAGGTGGCATGGCAGTATTAGACTACGATACTTGACGTTTACAAAGAAAAATTAGGGTTGTGAGATTCAAGACAAGTACCCCAAGATTCTCGACTAAATAAATATATTTGTCTTACAACCTAGACAATAGCCTCAAGAGACTGTGACTACTAGTAGAACTCTTGTAAGTTGGGTAGTGTATGAGTTAGAAATAGAATAATATATGGACAATAAATGAGAAGTATTAGAATAACAGACGATAACTTTTAGGAAGCACTGCTAGATAGCTATGTAGTGTGATAGCTATCGTGATTATTATGAATATGGGTTAGTGTCAATTTCGAGGACAAAATTTTTGTAAGTTGGGTAGAATGTAAAACCCCTAATTCTAAAATCGTATTAACCTTTTAATTAATTATTTAATTTATTTATAGTAATTATGAGATAATTAGATAAAATAGAATTTATTTTATTTTTATTTTTATGTGTTTGTGCAATAGGGGATATTTGGAGCAATTATAAATTTTTTCCTTAATTTATTCCATGTAGGAGACCCTGTGGACAGTTGATAGAATAATGGTATGCACTATTATAATTTCTAGAATTTTTTATGTATATATATATATATATATATATATATATATATATATATATATATATATATATATATATATATAGTTTATTCTAAAAGAATTAGAAAAGAAAAAGAAATAAAAAGAGAAATAAAAACAAAACCTTAATGAATCTAAACCCAAACCCCCCTTAGCAAAACTACCCGCAACCCTAACCTAGACCCGCTAATAAACAAGCAGTAGCGGCAACAACTTCCTTAATCACCCGTGCATAGCCTATTCTTTCCCACCGCAGTTTATATATATATATATATACCATATCATCTCCCACAACCCTAACCCTAATATCTATACTCCAAACACAACCCCCTGTGACCGCCGACCCTCAGCTGCGACCGACGCTAGCCAGACGCCGACCATCGCCGACCACCAGCGTCCACCATCCGCTCGTGTGATCGCGCACAACTCCGCAGCAGATTTCTGAACTGCAGCGTACATGTGTTCAAGCCCCAATTCTAGCTTCCTCGCTCGACCAAACTTGACCCCGTCTTCACCGGTATGATACCCACCTATCCCTCTCTAAATTCCGTAGATTAGTTTCCATCGTGCAGTGCGCAAACCTAGGTAAAAATTGACGCCAAGTCGAGGAACAACTACGATATTTAATCTCAGAAAATCTGTTGCAACCACCCTTGTTTACGGACTCGTATCTCCCACTACAGAGATTCGAATTGAGTTTTTTTCTTGCTATGCGAATACCACCTAACCTAGATTATTTCTTGTTTATTATATTATATTATTTGATGTTGTATGTAGAAATAAATTAGGTAAAAAATTACTAAAAACTCAATTTTCCAACTTCCAAAACTTGTGATACGGAGCGCGCCCCGCCAAACGAGACCGCCCCATCTTGTACCAAGTGTAACGAAAGGTGCGCACGGTATACCCAGATGTGTGGGCTTTCGCAAAAACTGATTTGGATGCGTGTGCGCGTCAGAATCACCCCGTATCCGCAAAAAGTCCCCGTATCGTAACTTTTGCAAAATATCGCGCCATTTAGTGTACGCTCGTCAGAACGTAACAAAACTTGTGCTATTGGATTCGTGGTATCACGCTGCTCCTGTGACCCAAGTTTTACGGGACTCTGAGACAGTTGACCAAGCCGCCTATTTGCGGGCCCCACGGTTGACTTTTTGGACGAATTTGTGTACGGCTCACCGGAATCCAAAATTGGATGTACCATTGAGTTCATATTGACATTTAGAATTTGTTTGACCTATAATTTGTCCTATTTAGAGACCTTTACCCCTGACATACTTTTCGGTGCAAAGTGGGCCACATGTGGACTCCGTTCTGACAAAAAATTACAATTTTGCTCATGTGTCCAAATTGGACAAAACGGTAGTATTTTTTAGCTATCTCACTTATTCTGGGAACATTGGTGATATTTATTTCAGTATCCAGAGATGTCCATTCTAAGGCCGTAGTTTCTGATCCTGTGTGCTTGACTTCTGGACGTTACACCTTGCAGCTTTCTTACCAGGCAAGATACCTTGTCAAATTATTTACAGTACTTTGCATGCTAATTATATTTATGTATATTCATTGCATTTTTGTATATTCATTGAATGTGTAGTTTCTTTCAGTCGTTACTATATATTAGATATGTTGACACACACTTGACACTTAGTATCATGGAGGACAATCAGTAGGCGTATGGACTTTAACCACTCTGGTGAATCGTAGTAACTAGCATGCACTATGGTAGTCGTGTTCGATGGTCGCTACCCCCACAGTATGTCAATTGATGGAGTCACGAGGGTCGCCACCCCTACGGTATGTCGACTGATGATGTCCCCTGACGTGTGTATGAGTTGTGAGGCTTAGATCGAGTAGCCTATCCTTGCCCATACGTCAAAAAGTTGTCCTCATTTGCATTCATATAGATTATCTTGTACAGCGTACTTATATATTTTTTTGTCTATATTGCAGGTTTACTGTATTCAAATTGGCATGCTTCTATGTATCTTGTTACGTCCCTCTGAGGACCTGGTCCCTTTCTAGGTGTAGATGTTCATGACTATTCGTAGGAGCACGGATCCGGACTTACCACTTATCTCTTTCAAGGAGGTCTTACCTTCGGAGCATCTTTGATTATCCCTAGCGATGGATCGCTTCGCTGATACCTTTATATCATTATCTCATTTATATTGGAGATTTACCCTTCTCCCTCATTCTAGTATTGATATAGTCATTGGTAGTGGATTTGTCTCCACCTGACTATCATTTATGGATTATTCAGACTCATTATTCTAGTTTAGTTATTTTCTTTTGTAACTTGTTGTGTGGATGAGATTTAGTATATCAGTGACTTGTGACATATTTACCACTTGTGAATTATTATTCATAATATAGTGTACGCATGTGTTATGGTTTCCATATATTGGAGATGCCATATACATGCGGCTGACATGCTTACGTGTCCTAATCCTACGTATTTTGGGACTAGGATGTGATAACCCCAGACAATGCCCCCACAAAGAGCTTGGTGAGAAGTGCGTCACTACGAGGTAGGTGCCCTATTATAGTCTCAAAGTAACTTATGTAATGACGGAGGAAAGTCTTACATCGAATAGGTTTAAGTTAAAGGGCTTATACTTCGCGGGTATGGCATATCTCTCCACTCACGGGGGTATGGTTGTCGTATCCCGAGCTCGGGCATTGAGTCTCGGCTGCACATGGAATTTAGGAAAGCTCGGAGTTCCCGGACCTCCCTAATTACTTTTCTGGCTTTATCTCCTATGGAAGGGGCAGATGAGCCAGGCAGAGGGTGGTTATCGCCTATGGGAGGAGCGGTTGGACGAAGTCCGCATTGGTCCCAGGGTCCAAGCTTGCTTGTCTAAAATCCCGTGCTGGTTGGGAAGCCATATTTGCTTTAATTTCTACCATTCTCTGGGTCAGGACTTGCATTGATGAACTCACCGTCTGCATCATGTCCTCGAGAGCCTCGATATATTGTCGATTGCTGAGGCCTTCATGATTGTCCCCTGCTATATATACAATCCTCACATGGGGAGAGATAGAAGAGACAGTGGATGCCATACTTTTCGTCTCATATTCTTGCCGGGAGTAGTCATCAGGTAGCATCGCCTCCATCTCAGATTTGGAGAGAATACTACCCCTAGTGTAGGAGGCTATGTCATCTGGATGAGGGTGGCCACTCCCAAGGATATCGGAGTCTGTTCCCTGGGAATTACCGCCTTATCGGAACTCTGGGTTGTTGTATAGGTCTGGGGAATTACTACCCCCAGCTTGTGTAGCCCCCAGGCATCCTGAGAAAAAACTACCCCAAGTGGCTGATAGCTTTTTCTTTGAGCGGGTATCTTGGAAAACACCTGCCGCAGGTCCCCCTTCTGGTCCTCCTTGTAATCGCCTTCTCAACGCGTTGGTTGAGAGTGACAGATTGGAGGTGCTGGACTTCCTTCCTCCTACGGTGGAAGGGTCCTTCTGAGCAGAGTAACATGAGACGAATGTTAGTTCCTTCTCTTCTGGTGTTTGTACCTAATCTTTGAGTTTTTGCCGGATAGGTGCCTTCGGATGCAGTCGTTGGAATATCGACTACCTGTTTGTGTTTACTGCCACTTTGTTACAGCAGCAATTGATGATAATTTTGGCACAATGATGTCCTGGGGAGGACACTTCACGTGCCATAGTTGTCTCCTTCATCATGCGCTTGTGATAGTTCATATTGTGCAAGTAAGGTAAGGACTGATTCACCTTGGCACCTTTTTTTTGAGCACGGGTAGACCGAGCGAACGAGTGTGTGGGAGTTGCCTTTGCTCCTGATCTAGGTTTCATACAAGAACTTTTCCAGATTGTCAGTGGAAGACTTTTGAGACAGACCCTGTCTATTTGTCGCTGTGGGCCGGATGCATGGGGCGTTCTTATATAGCTTTCCATTAGGGGCCCAAATAATGGTTAGAGGTGCCCGCTGATGGTCAGCCAAATAGACAGTTTCTTGAGCTTGACGGGCTCGCACTTCCATAGACTTGTTTGAATTAGCACTCGCAGGTACATAGTACGAAGAGTCCAAGTTTTAATTTTCATCATTCTCAGTATAGCGTATAGGATCAGCGTTGCATGAGATTCAGTCAAAAGTAGATATTCAGCTACTATCGGAGCCGTATGTGGCCATCTGCCTACAAATATCAGCCGATGCCGCATATTTGGTCTTATACGGCTTCCTCCTTTGTCGCATAGAAGTTGTATCAGCACTCGAACGTCTGACATTGTAATATTTTCCTCTGCTAGAGTTTGGGTGGTAAGCATTTTCTGCCTCAAGCGGGGATGCCGCATGGACATGGACAGCCTGGGTAGACGTCTAGCGAGCATCTTCAGCAACAGAGAGAGAAACATGGAGCGCTTATTCCATAATTTGGTAAGGCGAAGCGGCCTTTGTGACCCATGTCCAGCAGGTCTTCTTAGGCTTTGCAAGCCTTGACGAAGGATTAGCGCTTCCCTTTGAGAGCATCTTCTCAAAACCCTGTTGGTCGAAGCAGACCACCAGCATCCTTTGAGTTAACTCGAGCTTGGATGCGTCGGATTGCATCATAACTTTCTCATCAGAGGAGAAAGATATCCCCAGCAGAGTCGTCATCTTGTTCGCCATTAAATGAGTTCTTTCAAACTTTGTATTTAAATAACGAAAAAGAGTACAAAAAATCTTAAATCGAATTATCTAAGTACAATGTTTTAGTTTTGGGGTATGACGATGGAGGTTGGGAAGTACAGCGACTCTTTTGCTTCGTTGACGATCCGATGTTGGGTAAAGAAGCTCTCTTATGTTCTCTCTTTGCTCGTCTTTGTATGCTCTATCTTTGTGTTGCCCACCCCTGTGTCCGTCCTCCCTGTTTGGGCATGCCATCAGGGTATATATAGTCATCCTTGGGCGCACGTATGTTGGGCTACATAGATTCTAGAGGGTGTCCCTTGTGCCTTCTTAACATAGTGCAGTTGTAATAATGAGCTTGTCAAGCTACCACGCGGGCGCATATTGAGATTTTCTATTATTGAAGATCTGGGTGGTTCTCGTCCTTTTTCGGAGTGACTTGGTCAGGTTGACACATAGTCCGCACTTGGTTGGAGAGAATAACTCATGTTTTAACATCAAGATTTGGTCTTCATGGAGTCAGAAATACATGTGGCCAGAGATGCATGGGACGCATGGAGTCTGGGACGCATGGGACAAGAGACGCATGGAACGCACGGGGCAAGAGATGCATGGAATACATGGTATTTAGGACGCATGGAGCCAGAGATGCATATAACACATGGAGTCTAGACGCATGGGGTCTTTGTTGTGCTATACACGTGTCGCTGCACACCCATCGAAAGTAAAGTTTTATGCTAACGTGAAACTTCTATCGTTTAGTGTGTTTATGTCTTTTGAGGAATTCAAAAAATTCTTTTTGTCTGGATTCTGTGTCAGAGACAATCCTATTACTACGATGCCATATCAGGTCCATCTGCGGCCAAATCTACTTCGGCTGTTTGGGACGCATAGATGTTGCCTTATTGGGTCACAGGGTGATTTTGCAGCCCAATATCTTCTGAGATTTACTTTGGGACACATGGTTGTTGGACGCATGGATTCATATTTTGCTGCTTCTACAATCATGTGACTGATGTAGTAGATGACTTGTTCATGACCCTCATCACTCTTTGTGCTAGCAGAGCGCCTAAAAAGTGATCCATTGCTCAAACATACAACAAAAAAGGTCTTCCTATCACAGGGGCTACCAATACTAGCAAATTTGTTAAGTACTGCTTGATATCATCAAACTCTCGCTGGCATGTGTCATTCCATACAAATGTTACTCCCTTCTTCATTAGCTGAGTAAATGGCCGACATCGTCCAGAAAGGTTCAATATGAACCTTCTGATGTATGCTAGCTGACCTTGCAATCCACGAAGCTCTTTGAGGTTACGAGGATAACATATTTCAAGGATAGCTTTTATGTTATTGAGTCGAGGTAGATACCTTTGGAGGTTATTATGATCGCGAGGAACTTTCCACTAAAGACTCCCAAGAAATACTAAGTTGAATTCTTCTTGAGTTGATGTTGGTGCATTAGGTTGAACACCATTATGCGATCCTCTAAATGATTATCCCTATCCCTGTAAATTTTTTTGACTATAATGTCGTCCATATAGCACTCTACCGTCTTTCTTAGATGTTGATAGAAGATTTTACTCATGGCCCGTTGATATGTTTCTCCTGCGTTCTTCAAACTGAAAGACATTATTGTATAGCAGTACACTCCAAACGGTGTTCGGAATGCCGTATGCTTTTCATTATCGGGGAACATCTTGATTTTATTGTATCTTGAGAATCCATCCATGAATGACATTAGCCCGAAACCACAAGTGTTGTCAATCATTATGTCTGCAATAGGCAGATGGAATCCGTCTTTAGAGCAAGCCGAATTTAGATCTCGGTAATCAATGCAGACTCGGATCTTCCTATTCTTTTTTATGACTGGAACCACATTAGCCACCCTGTCAGAATGTTTTTCTTCTCAGGCAAAGTCATACGCTATCGGATTTTTGACTTCGATCTCGATTGCATCCATTACATCAGGGCAGAATCGTCGCTATTAT
>JAYESA010000005.1:144641564-144691564 GCA_036927795.1 Iris macrosiphon | reverse complement strand
TAAAAACTATAAAACAGTTGTAGCAAGTAGCAAGGTGAAGAATATGAAGTATAAACAAGGAAATATACATATCACTGGTACATAAAGGTAAAGATGCATGAGTGCCAGAAACAAGACAGTAATAACTGCAAGATAAAGAAATCTAAACTAAGATCAAGTATGTGCACAAGAACGTGTAGTGAGTCCAGCATAAAATACATGTAGTGAGTCAAGTCCAGAAATATGTAAGTGAGACCAACAAGAAATGCAAGAGAGTCCAGACTATAAAGAATGAACTCGGTGTCTTTGAAATACTTGTTTCGACATGTAAACGGCTAGGGGTAAGTACGGCTCATCGTGCACTGGGTGCACGGCTGCTATCATTCCAGATTAGACCAGAGGGGGTGATTCCTGATGATTCCAGATAAGAATATTTATATGTCTACTCGAGTATTTCCCCGCCCTGACTAATACAAGTGAATCAAAGACCCGATACGTAAATCAAGTATGAGTCCAGCCTGAACATGAGTGATGCCTGTAGTGATGCCTGTAGGTGATGCCAGAATAGGGGCCAGAAACATAAAATGTATGTGTCGCAAGTAAATGAATCCATAAATATCAGTCAGTATCCCGTGTTGTGCCAGAATAATCATATGATACTATACTAGAAGCTGAATCATAATAATCATCAGATAATAAAAACTATCAGAGAATGTACTCGCCTGACGTCCTGAGCAACTGGCGATCCAAACCTGTATCGCAAGGACCTATTGCGAAAAACAAGGTTAAACATGATTCTAATGAGTTAAACAGATATAAAATAACTAAAAATAGGCTTCTAGGGCCGTTCTAGGTCGAACGGGTCAAACCGGTGAAATCTGGGTCAAAAAATCAACTCTGGGTCCAAAAAGTCAACTATGGGTCAAAACTAGGTCAAAAGTTGAGGCGGTCAACCTAGTCAACTACGGTCAAGTCTAGGTCAAACTAGGGTGATCCTGAAATTCTAGGTCAAACCGAGCTCATTAAGCTAGAAAACTCTCAAACTTGCCTCCTTGAGATACCGGAATACCCTCGGTATCCGATACCTTAACCTAGGCTACGCACCCCGCCTATACCCGCTAAAACCTATGCTAGCACGCGTAAATATATACACATAAGTATATAAAAATCACTCCAATACTATTCCTAGGCTATTGCTCAAAAACCCCACTCGAAACTCAATACCTTGGTTATCTTAAGGTATTGAGATACCTCGGTATCTCAAGGTATTAAGATACCTCTCTAAACTCAACCCTACTACCCCTCTAGCTAGCTAACTATGCATAAACATATATGTCTAGCTATAATCTAGGCTAAAATATATATATCTAATACGTATAGGCATATACGTATATATCTTCATATATACACATATACGCATACCTTATGTATCTTACCTTACCTATACATATATACCTTACCTTACCTATATATATATATATATCTAGATCTAGATATCTAACTATCTATCTAGCTATGTATATATCTATTTATAAATCTATCTATCTCTCTCTAAATATCTATAGATATATATATAGCCATAGGTATATATATATCTATACCTTAGATATACATATAACTATCTATCTATCCATCTAATATCTATCTAACTATATATCTATTCTAGATATCTACCTATCTATGAATCTATCTATCTATCTAGCTATATAACTATATATCTATCTATCTTTCTATTACCTATCTATCTATATGTCTATCTATCAATTTACCTATCTATTATCTATATATCTATCTATCTTATGCATCTATCTAGGTATCTAACTATCTATCTAACTATCTAGTATTTATTTATCTAACTATCTACCTAACTATCTATTTAGTTATCTATCTATCAAACTACCTATCTATCTAAGTATCTATTAATCTATCTATCTACTTATATATCTATTTATCAATCTAATCTATCTAACATCTATCCATCCACCTAGCTATCTATCTATGTAATCATCTAATCTATTGAAGCTGCTGCTGCTCTGCCTCCTAAACTGCTGCTGCTGCCCTTCCAGATTGCTGCTGCTGCTGCTGCTCCTTGTGCTTCATATTGCTGCTGATGCTGCTCCTTACCTTGCTGCACCTGCTGCTGGTGCAGCAAGTTGCTGCTGCTGCAGCTAGCAGCTGTGCTGCTGCACAGTTCTGGGCACCCCCCCCTCTCTCAAACACACACAATCCTATATACCTATATATATATATCACTATATATATATACACATACATATATATATATATATATATATATAGATATATATACAACTATATATATATATACACACACTTATATATAATCTAACACACACACACACTCAAACACATATCAACACACACACACATATAATTATATACATATATCTATATATATATATAAACACACATCTATATATATATACACACATATATATCTACACTCATATATCTATATATATATACACACTAATATATATATATATATATATATATATATATATATATATATATATATATATATATATACACTCACACACTTAAACATATATATATATATCCTCACACACACTCACACTCACACACCCTCACACACACACTCTCACACACACTAGCACACACTCTCACAAACATACAACCACACACACAAACACTCCTACATATATATATATAAATATATATACATATATATACACACAAACTCAAACTCATATGCATATATATCTATATCTAAACACTCACTCCCACTCACACACACACTCACCTACACACATACACTAGCACCAACACACTCACACAAGCACTCACTAACACACTCACAAACACATAAAAACACACACATAAATAGAAAAAATATATATATAGAAGCACACACAAATATATATATATATACATATATATATATATATATAAACACAACACACACACAAACAACGCACACAACGCCCACAACGCTCACCATCGCACGTCCAACGACCCCGACACGCACAAACACCTATAAATATATAAAATATAGCCTGAGAATTTTAGGACACACTCCCCGAAGCTAACCCAACGCGTGCACAAGCCCGAAACTAAGAAACCACGCCGAAATGGCCGTTCGGTCATTTCGACGAACACGCGGTGTGCGGTTCGGAAAACCTCCTGAAACGCACACCAAACCAACTCGGAATCGGTCCAAAATTTACCCACAGGTCCTAAACGATGCCTAGATCCTAGAAAAAATGCTAACCCATAAATTCTAGGCCCGTGGTGAAAACGCGCACGCACTTAGAATCGACGACGACGAAAACCTCGAAAACGTCCGAAACGCCTGTTTCTCTGCGACAAGGCTTCCCGTGTCCGAACGGAGGCACGCGCTCACCCTCAAGACACTCGACAACGTCTACCTAGGTCCATCTAACCTAGAGCATCACCCAAAATTGGGCCAAATTCGGATTCCACCCAAAATTGACACAAAACCTAGTGTTAAAGTCTCCAAACACTACCAAACTAGTTCCAACTTCCTCCTACGGGTAGCCTAAGGGTCTAGGAAGATTCTAAACTATTTAATTACACTATATAAGAGTAATTACAAGGGAGGAAATTAGGGTTTACCTCTTGGGAGTTGGAATCCCAAGCCAAAATCTCCAGAATGCTCCAAATCCACCAAACTAAGCTTCCAAGCTACCAAATCTAGCTTTGACACCAAATTTAAGCTCTACCCACCTAGGTTGGGGAAGAATGTAGGGTTAGGGTTAATCATTCATGGAGAATAGAAGAAGAAAGAAGAGGAATGGGTGCTTACTTGAAGTAGGAAGGAGAAAGGAAGAAGAAAAATGAGTGGAGAGGAAGAAGAAGTGAAGATGGGGGAGTGGCTGCTAGTTTTGGGTAGGGGCTGCTGTGTTTACATGGGTAGGGAAGGGTTTGGGGCCGGCCAAGGTGAAATAAAGGGGTTACAAGTAGGCAAATGTCCAAAATGCCCTCCCGTAACTCGGTTTTGGGTTTCGGGTTCCAAAAGCACTCAAACTAACTCCAAATCTCTCCAACTAACCCACTAAAAATATAATAAATATTCTAAACCCCAAAAATAGATCTCACAGGGGTGTGGGCTGGGTCGGACATGGGTCCACTAGGGTCTGACATGGGTCCAGGCTAGCAAAAATCCTAAAACAATCAATAAAAATATAATACAATCAATAATTAAATATAAATACAATTAAATAAAAATAATGCACAATTAACTAAATTAAAATAAAAAAATATCCGGCTCTGGAAATGGGGTGGTGATAGTTTATTCTGTGGATCCGCTGCTCACCAGATGCGAGATTGCCCCACTGCACCTCCATTGGGTGGAGCACAAGATCAGAGAGTTGGAGCTAGGCCATCTGTGGCAAAATATCATGCCCCGCACCAGCAGAGGGATATACCCCAGCAGGGCAGGGCTTGTGCGTTGACGGTCGAGGAGGCCGATGCTACGGATGTCGGGTTAGTAGGTCTGTCTCTTTGTTCTTCTTCTTGTCCTTTCCATTCCTTGTGGTGTGCTTCATTAGTACATGTTAGACTTTTCTATTGTGCTGTGGTAGATAGTATAGTGACCCTGATTGAGACTGTGATAACACGACCGGTAGGACCATGATCTTGCATGTTGTTTAGGTATAATTTTTTGACTGTGATTGTTGGGGGTTTGACCTAGAAGAAGTACGATCGACTTTAAATTTTGAGGACAAAATTTTCTAAGGAGGATAGGCTTGTCACTACCCCATTTTTAGAACCGGGTATTTTTTTTATTTTAATTTGGTTAATTGTGTATTTATTATAAATATTTATATTAATATTTAATTGATGGTTGTATTATTTTTCTATTGATTGTTTTAGGGTTTTGGCTAGCCTGGACCCATGTCAGACCCTAGTGGACCCATGTCTGACCCAACCCACACCCTTGTGAGACCTATTTTTGGGTTTAGAATATTTATTATATTTTTAGTGGGTTAGTTGGACAGATTGGGAGTTAGTTTGAGTGCTTTTGGAACCCCGAACCCAAACCCAAGTGAGAGGAGGGCATTTTGGACTTTGTGAAACCCCTTTATTATGCTTGGCCGGCCCTATTATCCCCATTCCCGACCAAAAATCATAGCAGCCCCCATTTCTTCTTCATTCTTCTTCTTCTTCTTCTTCTTCTTCTTCTTCTCCACTCTTTCTTTTTTCTTCTTTTCTTCTTCCAACCTCAAGCAAGTAAGTTTTCTCCTTTTCTTTCCTTCCTTCTTCCATTTCTTCTACTTATGTTAACCCCAACCCTACTTTTTCCCTAACCTAGGTGGGTAGAGCTTAGATTGGGTATTGGAGCTTGGATTGGAAGCTTGGAAGCTTGGTGTGGTAGATTTGGAGCTTTTTGGAGACTTTGGCCTTGGGATTCCAACTCCCAAGAGGTAAACCCTAACTTTTCTCTTGCTAATTAATCTTATGTAGTATAATTAGTAGTTTAGAACCTTCTTAAACCTTAGGGCTACCCGTGGGAGAAAGTTGGAACAAGTTTGGTTGTGTTTGGAGACTTTAACATTATGTTTTGTGTCAATTTCGGGTGAAATCTGAAATTGGCCCAATTTTGGGTGATGCCCTAGGTAAGACGGACCTAGATAGACGTTGTCGGGTGTCTAGAGGGTTAGTGCGTGTCTCCGTTCGGACACGTGAAGCCGTATCGCAGAGAAATAGGCATTTTCGGGGTTTTCGTCGTCGCCTATTCTATGTGCGTGCGCATTTTTTTCACAAACCTAGAATCGACGAGTTAGTATTTTTTCTAGGATATAGACATCGTTTAGAACCCGTGGGTAAATTTTGGGCCGATTCCGAGTTGGTTTGGTGTGCGTTTCAGGAGGTTTTCCGAACCGCACACAGCGTGTTCGTTGAAATGACCGAACGGCCATTTCGACTTGGTTTCTTAGTTTCGGGCTTGTGCGTGCGTTGGATTAGCTTCGAGGAGTGTGTGCTAGAGTTCTCAGATTATATTTTGTATATATATGTGTGTTTGTGCGTGTAGGGGGTTGTTGGGCGTGAGTTGGGTGTGTTGTTTGTGAGTTATGTTGTGTTTTATGTTTGTGTGTAGTTGTGTGTGTGTTAGTGTGTGTGAGTGTGTGTATTTATATATATGTATATGTATATTTGTGTGTGTATGTTTCAATATATATATATATATATATATATATATATATATATATATATATATATATATTTGTGTGTGTTTATATATATATGTGAGTGTGTGTTAGTGTGTGTGAGAGTGTGTGTTAGTGTGTGTGAGAGTATGTAGGTGAGTGTGTGTGAGTGTGAGTGAGTGTTTGTGTAGATATGTATATATATATTTATGAGTGTCTGTGTGTGTATATATATATATATATGTGTGTGTGTGTATGTATATATATATATGTGGATATGTGTGCTTATATATATATATATATATATACATGTGTGTGTGTTTATATATGTGTACTTATATACATAAGTGTGTGTGTGTTAGTATATAGATGTTAGTGTGTGTGTGTATATATATATATATATACTAGTGTAGATAAATATATATGTATGTTTGTATATATATATATATAGATATATGTGGGCGTGTTTATGTGTGTGTGCGTGTGGCAGTGCGACGAGGCAGCGAGGGGGGCAGCGGAGTGCGTAGCGCAGCGAGCAGTGCACAGCGCGCTGCTGTGCACACTGCGGGCAGCAGCAGCCGCAGCACCGCGGCAGGGCCGCAGCAGCATCTCGCTGCAGCGCAATGCTGCAGCAGCAGCAGCCTACTGCGGTGCAGCGTAGCGCGCAGCAGCGCTAGCCGCGGCAGCAGCGCAGCAAGCACGGCAGCAGCAGCAGCCTCTTGCAGCAGCAAGAGCAGCAGCAAGCGCAGCATATGCAGCGTTTGCAGCAGCAGTTTAGCAGCGTGGATTGCAAGTAGCCTCGGGTAGCAGTAGGTAGAGAGTTTAGAGAGTGATCTAGCTAGAAATAAATAGATATCTATAGATAGATACATAGATAAATAGTTAGATAGATAGTTAAATAGATAGATGGATAGATAGATGGATTGATAGATAGATGAGTAGATGAATAGATTGATAGATAGATAGATAGATAGGTAGATTGATAGATAGATAGATATTAGATGGATAGGTAGATATCTAGATAGATAGATATTAGATATCTAGATAGATAGATATTAATATATAGTTAGATAGAATTATAAATAGTTAGATAGATAGTTAGATAGATAGATACTAGATAGTTAGATAGATAGTTAGATAGATAGATACTAGATAGTTAGATAGATAGATACTAGATAGATAGATAGATATTAGTAAGATAGATAGATCTATATGTATAGATATATATACATATAGCTAGCTAGATATATGTTATAGCTAGATATATATCTATATGCATAAATAGCTAGTTAGAGGGGTATTAGAGAGGTATCTCAATACCTTGAGATATCAAGGTATCTCAATACCTTGAGATATCCAAGGTATTGAGTTTCGAGTAGGGTTTTTGAGCAATTGCCTAAGAATAGGTTTAGAGTTATTTTTATATGTATATGTGTATATAATTACACGTGTTAGCATAGGTTTTAGCGGGTATAGGCGGGGTGCGTAGCCTAGGTTGAGGTATCGGATACCGAGGGTATCCCGGTATCTCAAGGAGGCGAGTTTGAGGGTTTATTAGCTTAATGACCTAGTTTTGACCTAGAATTTCAGGGGCACCCTAGTTTGACCTAGAGTTGACCGTTGTTGACCGCCAAAGTCAACTTTTGACCTAGTTTTGACCCATAGTTGACTTTTTGGACCCAGAGTTGACTTTTTGACCCAGATTTTATCGGTTTGACCCGTTTGACCTAGAACGACCCTAGAAGCCTATTTTTAGTTATTTTATATATGTTTAACTCATTAGAAACCTGTTTAACCTTATTTTTCACAATAGGTCCTTGCGATACCAGTTCGGATCGCTAGTTGCTCAGGACGTCAAATGAGTACATTCTCTGATAGTTTTCATTATCTGATGATTATTATGATTCAGCTTGTAGTATAGTATCATCTAATTTTTTTGGCATAACACGGGACATGGACTGGTATTTCTGGATTCATTTACTTGCGACACGTATTTTTCATGTTTCTGGCATCTATTCTGGAATCACTACTGACATCACCTACATACATCACTACAGGCATCCCTCATATTTCAGGCTGGACTCATACTTGATTTACGTGTCGGGTCTTGGATTCACTAGTACTAGTCGGGGCAGAAAAATATGCGAGTAGACATGTTAACATTCCCATATGAAATCATCAGGAATCACCCCCTCTGATCTCATCTGGAAAGATAGCAGTCGTGCACCTAGTGCACGGTGAGCCGTACTTACCCCCTAGCCGTTTACATGTCAAAACAAGTATTTCAAAGACACCGAGTTCATTCTTTATAGTCTGGACTCTCTTGCATTTCTTGTTGGTCTCACTTACATATTTCTGGACTTGACTCACTACATGTATTTCATGCTGGACTCACTACACGTTCTTGTGCACAGACTTGATCTTAGTTTAGATTTCTTGTATCTTGCAGTTATTACTATCTTGTTTCTGGCACTCATGCATCTTTAGCTTTATGCACCAGTGATATGTATATTTCCTTGTTTATACTTCATATTCTTCACCTTGCTACTTGCTAAAACTGTTTTATAGTTTTTGTCATTTAACTGGAACTACTGTTAGAGAAGTACTTGCTCCAGTCCTGACTGGACATATTTTTTCCAGAGTATCCGGAGGAGTGGTGTCCAACATTTTATGGACCTAATCCTGTCGATGGTGCAGACAGGGACCCTCTAGTTTAGGAGTGATTTTCGGGTTGGTAGCCGGGATCACTAGGACCTCAGTTGTTGTTTATTAGCTTTTGGTACCGGATTTGTCTCCGGTTTTGGATTGAGACCTTGTATTGTATATGATTTTGGATGATGTATTATTATTATTGATATTGTGGTGGTTTTTAGCTGTAGTTGTTTAGACTTTGGAGTTGTTAGACTTCTGTGTTATCTTATCGTGCTTAGATTCGTGATTGAGTATATTGTGATTATCGTTATGATATTGCTCCTCCGTTTGGAGTTGAGATATTGATAGGTTTATATATTGATTGCGTGAGATTGTTAGCTAGATAGTTGACCTAGACAACGTTCTACCGCCGATGCTGCGACATAGGCTGGACGTACCCACGACTCATGCCCGATTTTTTGGGTGCGGGTCGTGACAGCTATTACGGCTTTATTGGCTTAACGTTAGGAAGGACATTGTGTTTATGGGTAGCTATCTAAGTATCTAAGCCAGGCATATCCTCATAGATCCATGTGAAAATATCAATATATTCTTTTATGAGCTCCACCAGGGCTTGCTTATCTTTATCAGAAAGACTTTTACTGATAAAGATCAGTTTTGGTAAAGACTTTTCTCTTATATCGATCTGAACAATCTCATCTTCTGTGGGCGGTTCGCGTTGTTTAAACCGAAGCTCCCATTGTGAATCCATCTGTTATGCCCATGAATCATTCTCGAAAGATTCTAGTAATTGTTTATCCTCTTTGTCTGAGTCGACTGACACCCTATTGATGGACAGGGCATGCTTGAGAATGTCACCTATGCTTTCATCAGAATCCCAGGATGACAAGTTGAAGAGTGAGAAGGGGTTTCTCTACTTGATTCCAAACTTTTAGGATTCGTCGGAGGAGTGACATAACCTAACCCACGATATATTTTATGATAATAGGTTCCAGATTTCACTTTGGAAAAAAAGTAACGTAGGGGATTTCGTCAACCTTTTCCATAGTTAAGACCTTTTTCAGACTTTAACTTGTAACCCATCTTTTGTATAATGTTCTTAGCCGGTCGACTGTAGCAATGAAATTGTATTTTTTTACTATCAACTTCTGGGTCACAATCATATGTGACTTTTATTTTTGGCTTTGCCAAAGATTATTTGATGCTCTTCGTCTCGCCTCGCTGGGACCACACAATAGGTACCATCACATAAAGTATATGATGTACCTATCTGAAATGGTAATATTACTAGTATGGACAGAGGCTCATAAGTATACATAACTTATAAGAATTCCCTATCAAGAGGATCAACATCAGTAAAGTACGAAGGAGTGTCATCTTTATACATAAAATACAAGATTTCTTCGTCCTCTATAAAGTCAACAAAAGGTTCAGCCTTAATAGGAGGTTTGGTAGATTTATTACCAAAGGCTGATTTAGTGGCACCAGCTGCTTATTACGGCAGAGGTCGATGACCAGTTAAGGCTCCTTCTTTTTAGTGAGATCTATCACTAACAGTTCTTTGGCTTTCTCCTCGCGTGTGGGATTGCCGAGATTGATAACAAGGGGTTATAGAGGATCTGGGTGAGTAGTAGATCCTTTGACCAGGATTCTGAGAGATTCCCCACCAGGAGTATTCTCTCATCATCATCCTCATTGACCTCGTCTTTTATGTACTTTGGTGTGTACAATACAGAGTCAGAATAATATGATTCAACACCCTTAAACGGGTTAATGTCCGCAAACTCTGTCTCGACTTCCCCTTGGTTGCCTATGTATTTGAAGCATTGATGCAAAGTAGAGAGTACAATCTTATTTTCATGTATCTACAGTCGCCCAAGTAAGATATTGTAGGATACTTCCTAATCAATCAATAACACGTGACCTCAATCTGGAGATCTTCTATCTAAATTCTCAAGCAAATATTCCTGAGAGGACGGATCCTTCTACCATTGA
This sequence comes from Iris macrosiphon, assembly GCA_036927795.1. Taxonomy (NCBI): domain Eukaryota; kingdom Viridiplantae; phylum Streptophyta; class Magnoliopsida; order Asparagales; family Iridaceae; genus Iris; species Iris macrosiphon. The sequence goes on along the minus strand of JAYESA010000005.1, from coordinate 144,680,789 downwards.
AGCCTAAAATAGTAGTATTATTGGTTGACAGAAGGGCGGACAATAACACAAAATAGGCCTGTTGTGCATTGGTATCTTCAAATCTTGCAGCAAGCTCCTTGGGATGATACTAAGTGAGGAACCTGGGTCAACATGAATCCAACTTACTTTGACTGAACCAACATAACCAGTGTAGTACAATGGCATGTCGTGTCGATTATCTTTTAACAACATAACATCTTGGATGAAAGTTATATTAGGAATCTTTTTCTATCACACTATGGCAGTATGGGAATTCTACTAGATCTTCAGTTGAGGTCTTGAGCTGTGTCAAGTATGAATCCGCATGTGTGATTACTTCACTCAAGGCATCCCGAGTTTCCTTTGAAAGATGAAGTAACTCGAAGGTTAAATATCCAGCTGGTGTATTGGCGAGTTGTGGCAATATGTCAAAGTTCTATGGCTTATCCTGCTTTGACTTTTCTGCCACCGTAGGCTTGGAAGGTCCTAGTTTGGTAGAATCTAGGGCAACAAAAGTAGAAGAAGTAGGAGGAGCATCTTCTTGAGCTTGTTGTTCATATGATGTCCGGTAACTCTTGCCGGATCAGGTTTATCCGGTCATTGCTTCCTCAAGTATAGGGGAAAGCTGAATCATGTGGGAAGATTTGGTCTTCCGCTTTACACGATTTCTTTTGGCCATGCTAGCACCTTCATATACCAACCCACTACAGGATTTACCAGGATAAGCTTACGGTTGTAGGGAAACACGACATTATTTATCGATGTTCAGACCTTCCGTCTTTTGAAAATTGTAACCCATTTTTGTATGAGACGGATTAATTGTTGACTATAGTGCTAAAATTGGGGTTTTTCCTCCATGAGTGTAGTTGATGGGTTAGCTAGCGAAAGAGGGGTAGAAGAGATGAAGATAACAAGATTGCCATCTTTATTGCGACTTATTTTGAATAAGTAGTATGCCCTATACAAAGGAACACTACCTATGTCACGCCCCAGTCCCAAAATGCCAAGGGACTGGAGATGCGTGGCAATGGCCAGCAGCACGCACCGATGGATAACCCAATTTAATAGAATCATCAGGGCGTACTTAAGCTGTAAATAAGGTCTACTACAATAAGTCACACTAATCTCATCCATAAAGATAAAGAAATAAACTGCATAGTCAAATGGAAATAAGTAGCAACAACATCACAGCAAGTCAGTCGGAGAAACAATCCGACTTAAGTCTGAATAAACTGGCTCTATAGGCCAGGGACAAGAGATATAAACATGAAATAAATAAATGAGTACTGGAACAGGCACTCAGGAGAAGTCCTCGGCAGTCACCTCGTCTTCAGTGTTCGGTTCAGCTCCAGCAATAGCTTCAGCTCCGGTCCCGTATATCTCGAGATACTGCTCCTCAGCTAAACCTGGGGACATAATCCATTCCAGGTCCTCAGTGGACATAGCAAGGCACAAGATAAAAACAAGCCAACTAAATAAGTAGTGCAATAAATAAATGAACAGCAGGGTAAACTAAGTAACCATCTATGTGATATGCAAATGAGAGCAACACTAGTACTCAGGCTGAGACCGCTACAAGCTCTGTATCGGGGAGCCGGTAGCAGTAATAACACGTAAAGTGTCTAGCTCTGCTGGAGAGTCTACAACCTCACAATAATAGTAGATATATATATATAGAACAGCCTGTAGCCTGTGTGTCTCTCTCCACCCAATGTAATCACGCAAGCCATGACCATAACGTCTCATGTCCATGTCAGCGGGATTATAACTAATGCAACAAGTCATACTGTCTATAATAAATGTCTCTATCAAGTCCTGTATCCTATACAGAATCACCACGATTATCTCAGGAGAATTATGTCCATGATAGTGTCAAGTATCCTGGGTTGTAGGGTACTTGATAGGTCAAGTACAAAGTAAGGGGATCGTAAATCCATCTCTAAATGACGAACCCAACACCGCGTATGGTGTCGGTACCCGACTATGATCGGACACTAGGTACGTCATACGTTCCCTAGGTTAAGCAGTTTAAATCAGTTTATATGAATTTGCACAAGAAATCCAGTAGAGTATTTTTACAGAAAATATAAAAATAATGACTGCAAGTTTGGCAAGGTGCACTTGCCTGATGTTTGAATTCCACTTAGGTCCTGGTTTCGAAAATTTCCAGAGATGTCTTCGAAAGCTGAAATAAATAGTACCATCATGCTCGAAAGGTGTCAAACAGCTAGGATCGCCTGTCCTTGGGTCCAATTTGGAGACAAGGGCAAAAACGGCAATTTCGGCCCAAAACGGGGTCCACCGGTGGGCCCGCTTTGCACCGAAAAACGTGTCAGGGTCAATGGTCTCCAAATTCACCAAACTTAGTGTCAACAGGTCAGGAACGCTGATATGAACCCAACGGAACTTTCAGATTTGAATTCCGATGAGCCGATCACAAAATCGCCCGTCGAGCGGGACCTGTGGGGCCCATGACACGCGATTTCGTCAACGTTCTCAGAATCGGACCAAACTTGACCCACGGGACCAGCGTATCACTACGAGTCCGATGGCACAAGTTTCGTCTCGATCCGACGCGTGTGCACGAAGTTAGGGTAAATTACAGAAAAGGTGGATACGGGGCGATGTCCGCGGATACGCGTTGATTTCGGTGTGCACGCACACCCGAATCAGCTTCCGCGAAATCCCACACGTCCGTATCGACGAGGCGCACGTATCTGTGAAGACCGCACGCGACCAAGTCATCCCGTTTGGCTGGGCATACTCAGTTCCGGGGTGAAACAGGGTCTGGTTTTTCCTGTTTTTGGATCGCGGTGTACGATCATCACAGGACGCGATGCCCCGAGCGGTTTGTCCGGGCAGCGAGAGGGTCATACAGGCTTCGCGTAAAAATTTACAGAATCTAAAACAGAGATCCGAGGTGCAAGTTACGAGTACCTGAAGGGGACCCGAGAAACCGGGGTTTGTCGTGTCCGAATCGTATCCTGGACACGTGTCCACTGCTAGGGCTAGGGTTTGGGGTCTGCCGGAGTTGTGGCCTGCCGGTGGCGGGTTGGGCGGCGCTGGCGTCGAAAGGAGGTCGGGGACGGGGTCGCCGGGGCTCGGGTCGCAGGCGGTGGCGGGCAGTGGGTCGCCGGAGACTCGGGGCGGCTTGGCTCTGCTGGAGAAGAGTGAGGAGGAAGAAGGGGAGCTGGAGAGGGGCGGCTCTCGGCGGGTGGGTGGCGGCGCTGGTCTGCGGAGGGCGGCGGGTCAGGGAGGAGGTCGACGGGGAGCTAGGGTTGCCGGAGTTTAGGGGTCGCCGGAGTTAGGTTTGGGGGTGAGGAATCTGGAGGAGGAGAAGGGAAGGAGGGGGATTTATAAGGGGAGGCGCGGGGTGGATAGCCGGACATGGCGGGGAAGAGGGGAGACGTGGCGCGGGCTAGGGGAGGTCGTGGGTCGGGGCGGTTCTCCGACGACGTGGCCGGAGAACGCGGGGTTCGTGGGAGGGGAGACGGGGGACCGGTAAGCGGGTCGGGTCGGGCGGCGGGCTCCGGGTGAGCGGACCCGCCCGACCCGCTAGGGGGGGTTGAGGCTGGGCTGGGTCAGCCGCTAACAGGCTCGGCCCACTGGGCCGGGCCGGGCCCAAGACAGAAAAAAATTAAATAAAAATCATAATAATAATAATAAATAACAGAATTAATTAAATTAATTTAGAAATTAGTTTTTAGGCTTTTTAAAATAGGTCCGAGGCCCAATAAAATCCCAGAAAATTACCCTAAGTCCGGTTTTCTATTTTAAACCATAAAATCATATTTTCATTTCATTTTAATGTTATTTATTGGCAATTAAAAATTATAAACTCACTATAGGGCCTATGTAAATTCCTGAAAAATTGTATATTAATTCCAAAAATTGATTTAAAAATCTCTGAAAATTTAGGGTGTTTACAATCTACCCCCCTTAAGAGGATTGCGTCCTCGCAATCGAAGGGTAAACTATAAAGACAAGATCTACAGAATTAAAGAATGCTTAGGTTCTACCTGATTCTGCAAATAGGTGTGGATAACGCTGCCGCATAACATCTTCTCGCTCCCAAGTCGATTCGCCAGGAGAGTGCTGCTTCCAAGCTACTCGAACCAGCCTGATTGTCTGCCCTCGCAGTGTCTTCTCGCTGGTGTCGAGTATACCCACTGGCTGCTCTTCGTATCTCAGGCTAGGTCCCACTAAAATCTCAGAATGATCAACTATATGGCTTGGGTCCGTCACATATCTCCTCAGTTGTGAGACGTGGAATACGTCATGCACTCCCTCTAAGGATGGAGGTAATGCAAGACGGTAAGCCACCTCACCAATGCGCTCCAAGATATCAAATGGCCCAATGTACCTTGGGCTTAACTTGCCTCTGCTGCCAAATCTGATAGTACCTCTAGTGGGCGAGATCCTCAAAAATATATGCTCTCCTTCCTTGAACTCCAGGGGTCGTCGGTGTGCATCGGCCCAATGCTTCTGTCTATCGTGGGCTGCCCGGAGATGGTTCTGAATCTGTTTTATTTTCTCTACTGTCTCTGTTACCAACTCTGGACCCAATATTTGACGTTCACCAACGTTGCTCCAGCATATTGGAGATCTGCACTTCCTTCCGTACAATGCCTCGAAAGGTGCCATCTGAATGCTTGCCTGATAGCTATTATTGTAGGAGAACTCCACTAAATGTAGGTGATCTTCCCAAGATCCTCCGAAGTCCAGTATACAAGATCGCAGCATATCTTCTAGGATCTGAATTGTGCGCTCTGACTGTCCGTCTGTCTGAGGATGATAGGCAGTACTGAACTTGAGCCTGGTGCTGAGACTCTCTTGCATGCTTCGCCAGAAGTGAGATATAAATCTCGAGTCTCGATCTGATACAATACTAACCGGCACTCCATGTAATTTTACGATCTGACGCATATACATGTCGGCTAGTACTTCCGTGGATTGTCCAACTCTGAACGGCAAGAAGTGAGCCGACTTAGTGAGCCGATCCACGATGACCCATACTGCATCCTTACCACTAGGGCTTCTTGGAAATCCAGTGACAAAGTCCATGGTAATATGCTCCCACTTCCATTCAGGGATGGGAAGTGGCTGCAACATACCTGCAGTCCTTTCGTGCTCGGCCTTCACCTGCTGGCAGACTAAGCATTTTGCCACAAAGCGGGCAATCTCCCTTTTCATTCCATGCCACCAGTAATATTGTCTTAAGTCCCGGTATATCTTGGTTCCTCCTGGATGAACCGAGTATATGGAGCTATGGGCTTCTGTCATCAACTCCTGCCTTAATTCTCCATTTGGAACACATAGGCGATTCCCGCACCTTAATGTTCCGTCCTCATGGATGCGAAGTCCCGTCTGCAAGCCTGCTTCTGTTCTTTCTCTCAGCCTTCAGAATCTGGCATCATTAGGCAAAGCTTCCTTGATTCTCTCCACCAGCGATGACTTCACTTCAAGGTTAGCCAACAAACCATTTTGTCCAGGTAGAACAACCTCTATCTTAAGATCTTGCAAGTCTTGTAATAGTTGAGGCTGCTCCGTTAAGAAATAAGCCGAGGGTTTTCTGCTGAGGGCGTCGGCTACAACATTTGCTTTCCCCGGGTGGTACTGCAGATCGATGTCAAAGTCCACCATCAACTCAAGCCAACGCCTTTGCCTCATGTTGAGCTCCTTCTGTGTATAAACATACTTCAAGCTCTTATGATCAGTGAATATCTCGACTTTCTCTCCATATAGATAATGTCTCCAAATCTTCAATGCAAAAATCACTGCAGCTAGCTCCAGGTCGTGTGTTGGGTAGTTCTTTTTGTGGACCTTCAGCTGCCTCGATGCATAAGCGATAACATTGCCATGTTGCATCAAGACACAACCTAGTCCACTACCGGACGCATCACTGTATACAACAAAACCTCCTGACCCTGAGGGAAGAGTCAAGACTGGTACTGTCGTTAGACGCCTCTTCAATTCTTCAAAGGCATTCTGGCATTCTTCCGTCCATATGAACTCCTGATCCTTCCGTGTCAGCTTAGTCATCGGCTCTACGATTCTTGAAAAAATTTCTACGAACCGCCGGTAATACCCAGCAAGTCCAAGAAAACTTCTCACTTCCGCAACAGAGGTAGGGGTAGGCCAGGTTTCTATAGCAGTGACTTTCTCTGGGTCCACAGACAGTCCTTCACCCGAGATAATATGCCCTAAGAATGGCACCTTGTCCATACAGAACTCACATTTGCTGAGTTTGGCATATAGCTTCTCCCTTCTCAAGGTTTCTAGCACAATTCTAAGGTGTTCCTCATGCTCTTCGTGGTTCTTGGAGTAGATTAGGATATCATCAATGAACACCACCACGAACTTATCCAAGTACTGATGGAAGACCCCGTTCATCAAACTCATAAATACGGCGGGTGCGTTGGTTAAACCAAACGGCATAACTAGGAACTCATAATGCCCATACTTAGTTCTGAAGGCCGTCTTTGGGATATCTTCCTTCTTCACCCTAATCTGGTGATAACCGGATCTAAGGTCAATCTTTGAGAATACCTTAGCACCACTTAATTGGTCAAACAAATCATCAATGCGTGGTAGTGGGTACCGGTTCTTAATAGTTACAGCATTAAGGGCTCTGTAATCAATGCACAGCCGTACAGATCCGTCCTTCTTGGGTACGAAAAGTATAGGTGCTCCCCATGGTGAAACACTGGGCCGGATAAATCCTTTCTCCAGAAGGTCATCAACTTGTGTTTTCAGCTCCACTAACTCCTTAGGTGCTAGCCGATATACCGACGAAGTAATAGGTTCGGCTCCTGGAGTTAGGTCTATTGTGAATTCTATCTCCCGATCAGGTGGTAAACCTGGAAGATCGTCGAGAAACACATCCATAAATTCCATTATGACTCTTGGGTAACTTGAATCTTCTTCTACAGTCAATACCCTAAGAGTTGGCTAGACCCCTTGTTCTACAGCTCCTCGTAGAAATTCAAACTCAGGAAGACTAGGGGGTCTAAATATCACTTTTCCAAGCCGGCAATCCAATGTCGCATGGTATTGACTTAACCAGTCCATACCAAGTACAACATCATAATCAAGCATAGAAAAGATCAGGAATTGGGCTCACATCTCTCGGCCACAGACTACTACCGAACATGATCTACAAGTATCACTAACCGGGATAATTCTACCTCCCGTTAGAATTCTCTTCATATTCGAGAGAGGTGCGGTAGCTATTCTATGTGTGGCTACGAAGCTAGCAGCAATAAATAAATGCGAAGCTCCAGAATCAAATAATGCTATAGCAGGAATTGAAGCTACTAATATGGTACCTGCTATCACTTCGCCTGCAGTAGCTTCCTCAGTGACTGCTAGTGCAAATGCCTGACCTCGTCCCTGAGCGGGACCCCTTTGCTGACGAGCTTGCTGGAACAAGGCTGCCTGAGGTGGTAGAGGTGGCCTGGCTCCTCCAGGCCCTGTCTGAGTTGCTCCCTTAGCTGGAAGAGCTGCAGGTGGAGCTGGTCGATTCGGAACTCCCTCTCGACGTTCCGAGCAGTCCTTTGAGAAGTGTTGTCCAGATCCGCAAACCAGGCAGAGTCCCAGCTTGCGTCGACATTCCTTTTCAATATGTCCTACCTTGCTGCAGTAATGGCAAGTAGGCAGGTTTTTAGTTGCTGCTCTTAGAGGCGGGCTCTTCTGGGGCAGTTTAGCAGATTCCCCTGGTGATGACTTAGACGGTGCCGAGGAGAAGGGACGTTTCAGGCTTGATTCCCTCCGAGTAACGCGCTCCAGCCGACGTGCTGCAGCTAGGACGTCGGTGTAAGAGGTGGGCGCAACCGATCCGATTAACTTCTGAAGCTCGAACCTGAGCCCATCAAAGAACTTTTCTGCCTTCTTCTCTTCGGTAGGAATTAGCGAAGGGGCGAAGCGGCTCAGGCGAATGAATTCGGCGTTATATTCCTCCACCGTCATGTTGCCCTGGATCAGGCGGTTGAATCTGTCTCGGAGTTCTGACCGAGCCACAGCAGGGATGTACATTTCTTGGAAGAGTCTGGAGAACTCCTCCCAGGTAACCTGATCATGTCCGAGCCTTCTTTCTTCGGACAACCACCAATGATGCGCGTTGTCCGTCAGTTGCATCCTGACGGCAGTCATCCATTTGTCCCTTGGTAGTTCGGCGGCCTCCAACTGATGCTATGTGTTTGTAAGCCATTCATGCACTTCAGTTGGTCCTTCCTTGCCCGAGAAGGTACGGGCTTGAGTTGACAGAAATCCGTAATAGATCCCGTCGCTGGCTGCCTATTTGGTGGATTTGCATGCTCCAATGCTGCGACCAGGCTGTTCCTTAGGTTCTCGGCCTCTCGACGTTGGGTCTCCTGTTGAATCTGTTGTTGTGCCTGCATCATGGCGTAAAACATCTGGAACATTTGCTGGCCGTCCATTGCCTGTCCTGGGGGGAAGACAGGCATCGCAGGAGGGAACAGGGGAGGAGGCGGGATGTCATCACGCCTGAACCTGGAACTTGGCTGGCCAGTTTGATTGCTCTGAGAGGATTGTCCTCTGGTATCTGGCGTCGTTCCAACTTCACAGGTAAACCCCGCTTCAGGCGGTGTACCCAAGGGGGTCTCGTCACCACGTCTGGGATCCATTTCTCTGCATCCAAAGGAAATAATGAGAACGCACAGAGGAATCAAAACAGGATGCAATTCAAGCAATTAAATTGAATTCGACATAGAGTTCAAAAATGATTCAATCAATGGATGAGATCCTATAACCTATCCTATTGCAGGCCTGTTCGGTCCCTAAGTTGAAACCGAACAATTTAGTTTGGACCTGCATGGGCCACCACAAAAACCATGTCACGCCCCAGTCCCAAAATGCCGAGGGACTGGAGATGCGTGGCAATGGCCAGCAGCACGCACCGATGGATAACCCAATTTAATGGAATCATCAGGGCGTACTTAAGCTGTAAATAAGGTCTACTACAACAAGTCATACTAATCTCATCCATAAAGATAAAGAAATAAACTGCATAGTCAAATGGAAATAAGTAGCAACAACATCACAGCAAGTCAGTCGGAGAAACAATCCGACTTAAGTCTGAATAAACTGGCTCTATAGGCCAGGGACAAGAGATATAAACATAAAATAAATAAATGAGTACTGGAACAGGCACTCAGGAGAAGTCCTCGACAGTCACCTCGTCTTCAGTGTTCAGTTCAGCTCCAGCAATAGCTTCAGCTCCGGTCCCGTATATCTCGGGATACTGCTCCTCAGCTAAACCTGGGGACATAATCCATTCCAGGTCCTCAGTGGACATAGCAAGGCACAAGATAAAAACAAGCCAACTGAATAAGCAGTGCAATAAAGAAATGAGCAGCAGGGTAAACTAAGTAACCATCTATGTGATATGCAAATGAGAGCAACACTAGTACTCAGGCTGAGACCGCTACAAGCTCTGTGTCAGGGAGCCGGTACTAGTAATAACACGTAAAGGGTCCAGCTCTGCTGGAGAGTCTACAACCTCACAATAATAGTAGATATATATATAGAACAGCCTGTAGCCTGTGTGTCTCTCTCCACCCAATGTAATCACGCAAGCCATGACCATAACGTCTCATGTCCATGTCAGCGAGATTATAACTAATGCAACAAGTCATACTGTCTATAATAAATGTCTCTATCAAGTCCTGTATCCTATACAGAATCACCACGATTATCTCAGGAGAATTCTGTCCATGATAGTGTCAAGTGTCCTGGGTTATAGGGTACTTGATAGGTCAAGTACAAAGTAAGGGGATCGTAAATCCATCTCTAAATGACGAACCCAACACCGCGTACGGTGTCGGTACCCGACTATGATCGGACACTAGGTACGTCATACGTTCCCTAGGTTAAGCGGTTTAAATCAGTTTATATGAATTTGCACAAGAAATCTAGTAGAGTATTTTTACAGAAAATATGAAAATAATGACTGCAAGTTTGGCAAGGTGCACTTGCCTGATGTTTGAATTCCACTTAGGTCCTGGTTTTGGAAATTTTCAGAGATGTCTCCGAAAGCTGAAATAAACAGTACCATCACGCTCGGAAGGTGTCAAACATCTAGGATCGCCTATCTTTGGGTCCAATTTGGAGACAAGGGCAAAAACGGCAATTTTGGCCCAAAACGGGGTCCACCGGTGGGCCCACTTTGCACCAAAAAACGTGTCAGGGTCAATGGTCTCCAAATTCACCAAACTTAGTGTCAACAGGTCAGGAATGCTGATACGAACCCAATGGAACTTTCAGATTTGAATTCCGATGAGCCGATCACAAAATCGCCCGTCGAGCGGGGCCTGTAGGGCCCACGACATGCGATTTCGTCAACGTTCTCAGAATCGGACCAAACTTGACCCACAGGACCAGCGTATTGCTATGAGTCCGATGGCGCAAGTTTCGTCTCGATCCGACGTGTGTGCACAAAGTTAGGGTGAATTGCAAAAAAGGCAGATACGGGGCGATGTCCGCGGATACGCGTTGATTCCGGTGTGCACGCACACCCGAATCAGCTTCCGTAAAATCCCACATGTCCGTATCGATGAGGCGCACGTATCTGTGAAGACCGCACGCGACCAAGTCGTCCCGTTTGGCGGGGCGTACTCAGTTCCGGGGTAAAACAGGGTCTAGTTTTTCCTGTTTTTGGATCGCGGTGTGCGATCATCACAGGACGCGATGCCCCGAGCGGTTTATCCGGGCACCGAGAGGGTCATACAGGCTTCGCGTAGAAATTTACAGAATCTAAAACAGAGATCCGAGGTGCAAGTTACGAGTACCTGAAGGGGACCCGAGAAACCGGAGTTTGCCGTGTCCGAATCGTGTCCTGGACACGTGTCCACTGCTAGGGCTAGGGTTTGGGGTCTTCCGGAGTTGTGGTATGCCGGTGGCGGGTTGGGCGGCGCTGGCGTCGGAAGGAGGTCGGGGACGGGGTCGCCGGGGCTCGGGTCGCAGGCGGTGGCGGGCAGTGGGTCGCCGGAGACTCGGGGCGGCTCGGCTCTGCTGGAGAAGAGTGAGGAGGAAGAAGGGGAGCTGGAGAGGGGCGGCTCTCGGCGGGTGGGTGGCGGCGCTGGTCTGCGGAGGGCGGCGGGTCAGGGAGGAGGTCGACGGGGAGCTAGGGTTGCCGGAGTTTAGGGGTCGCCGGAGTTAGGTTTGGGGGTGAGGAATCTGGAGGAGGAGAAGGGAAGGAGGGGGATTTATAAGGGGAGGCGCGGGGTGGCTAGCCGGACATGGCGGGAAAGAGGGGAGACGTGGCGCGGGCTAGGGGAGGTCGTGGGTCGAGGCGGTTCTCCGGCGACGTGGCCGGAGAACGCGGGGTTCGTGGGAGGGGAGACGGGGGACCGGTAAGCGGGTCGGGTCGGGCGGCGGGCTCCGGGTGAACGGACCCGCCCGACCCGCTGGGGGGGGTTTGAGGCTGGGCTGGGTCAGCCGCTAACGGGCTCGGCCCACTGGGCCGGGCCGGGCCCAAGACAGAAAAAAATTAAATAAAAATCATAATAATAATAATAAATAACAGAATTAATTAAATTAATTTAGAAATTAGTTTTTAGGCTTTTTAAAATAGGTCCGAGACCCAATAAAATCCCAAAAAATTACCCTAAGTCCGGTTTTCTATTTTAAACCATAAAATCATATTTTTATTTTATTTAATGTTATTTATTGGCAATTAAAAATTACAAACTCACTACAGGGCCTATGTAAATTCCTGAAAAATTGTATATTAATTCCAAAAATTGATTTAAAAATCTCTGAAAATTTAGGGTGTTTACAACCTAACCAACAAGTCAGTTGGTGAGTCAAACAAGGCTCGTGTACTGAAGCTCCCAGAGATAATTTCATACCTTGGAGTCTAAACTTAAGGGGAATATCGTCCCTATATTGATCTTGATCTTCTTTGGAGCCATGTACCAAGGATATCATATTGCATGACTGGCCCTTGCGACTTCTCTTCTCAGATTTAGGTATTGAAGATGTTGCTCCTTGTTCTACATCTTCTAAGAGATCAGGATGAATCCACATGATTTTCCCTCGTTGAGTAGTAAGGAGTACCAGTCCATCAGCTTGATCACAGGCCGACAGAAGATTGACAATCTCCATTGTCGCTCTCAGTATTAGTACAATACCATATGGCGTCTCCTGCACTGGGAACTCCCTGAACTAAAAAGATACCAAGTTAGCGGTGACTGTCTTTTTATCATTGTGAAGCATGATAACTTGGGAGTCTATTAGCTCCTGGATCTTCTTCTTTAATACGTACAAGCCCTCGTGGGTTAATGCATGTATCGTTGGTATAGACAATAGTTCGGATTATCCATTTTGCCACCTTCATTCAATCTTATAATATCAGGCAATTATAGCGTATTATTCTTCATCAAGCGGTCAAAGATGCTAATTATGTCACCTTCATCAAATGAGTAATCCTCTTTCTGTTTTAATGATTTACGAGCCTTCTGCTGTGGTAGAAAAGTTGACTGTTTGGACAAGTAAATGGCAAGGACCTCCTTTCCTTTACTGTTAAGATTGTTTTTGTTGTTGTTGAGGCTAAAAGGGCGCTTGCCTTTATCCATCGAGGCTTTAAACTTTGTAAAATTGAAGTTAACATCCTTCACGTTTTGCTCAGCAACGTCTGTGTTTATAGTGAACGCTTTCCAATCTTCAAATTGGGTCATGCCAATCCTGAACTTTAATCTAGACAAGAAGTTTTTTTGCATGTATCCATTAAATGGGTCTCAGGAATGCCCGGCAACATCTTCAGAGCTACATGTCTAAAGCGCACAATGAATTCACAGCAAGTTCTTTCTCCCTTTGCTTGGTATCAATGAGACTTGGCATTGTGATATCCATGCCTCCATCATAAAATGAGGAGAGGAAGAGACTCCACAAATCTTCAAATGACGAGATACAACTATCGAGAAGACTGTAAAACCAGTCATAGGCTATTTTGGACAGGGATCCGATAAATAGTTTAGTGAGCAGGGCATCTTTGTCACGACCCGCACCCGAAAAATTGGGCATAAGTCATGGGTACGTCCAGCCTACGCCGCAGCATCGGCGGTAGAACGCTGTCTAGGTCTACTATCTAGCTAACAATCTCACGCAATAATATATATACCTATCAAGATCTCAACTCCAAACGGAGGAGTAATATGATAAAGATAACACAATACTCAATCACGAATCTAAGCACGATAAGATAACACAGAAGTCTAACAACTACAAAGTCTAAACAACTGCTACTAAAACAACAACAACATCAATAATAATAATAATACAACAATATCCATAATCAGATATAATACAAGGTCTCAATCCAAAACCTGGGACAAATCAGGTACCAAAACTAACAAATACAACAACTGAGGTCCTTGTGATCCATGCTACCAACCCGAAAATTACTCCTAAACTAGGGGGTCCCTGTCTGCACCATCGACAGGTTGAGGTCCATAAAACGTCGGACACCAATCCTTCGGATACTCTGGAAAATATATGTCCAGTCAGAACTGGAACAAGTACACCTCTAACAGTATTTTCAGTTAAATGATACAAACTATAAAACATTTGTAGCAAGTAGCAAGGAGAATAAAATAAAGTATGAACAAGAAATATATCTAGAAGCATGAAAAAATATGCTGGGAAGCTCTACGCAGCATATTGATGCAGAGCAGCGTAAACAGAGACCTTTAGAGCCATCAAGCATGCAACAGAGCTTTTTCTGTTAAACACAGCGTGAAATATTAAAAGCTCAGAGGACCATCCGCGTAAGTGCAGTACGTCCAGGCCGCTTCAGCGTAAACATGGTTCTTCATCGCCTCCTGGGCGTAAAACCCATCCTCTTTCAATACAGCATTGAAGTGTACGAGAGACGCTTCGTATTCTCCGAAGTGAACCTGTCAGACCCTGCAATGAACCTGACGTCTGGACTTCTAACAAAGGGATACTGCACTTCTACCCAGACGACGGCTATAATGATGGAACAGCACTGCAACCCAGGCTATCATTTATCGCCATCTCCTTTGCGTAAACTACTTTTACGTGCACAAAGGGATACGCTGCCTTATTTTACACAGGCAGACATGAGCTGTTTATGCTCCGCAGTAGACAAACCACCTGCCACATCAAAAGCTGCACTTCGTACGGGGCTCGAGGCACGTCTCTACGTCTAAATTGCACAGAACGGTGACAGTTTCTCTCGAGCACGTCTCTGCGACGGATGCACAGAAGGGCTGCAGAGCTACAAAACACGCCTCCGTATTTAATGCATAGGATGGTGGCAAATCTCTGCATTTAATGCAAGATATTTGATTATATCTTCAAAAGCCGTAATTCCGGCTAAGACGTCCACATCAGCACTCGGGCACGGTACGCAGTGGCTTCTACGCCCATTCAGCTCCTGTGCTCACTCGGCTTCTATGCCCATTTGGCTTCTACGCCCACTCAGCCTCTATGACCACTCGGCTTCTACGACCACTCGGCCTCTACGACCATTTGGCTTCTACGCCCACTCGGCCTCTATGACCACTCGGCTTCTATGCCTATTTTGGCTTCTATGCCTACTTGGCTTCTACGCCATGGTGACAGACATTGGCTTCTACGCCCACCTCTTCTACACGAGGGATACCTACCTATGTGACTTCTACGCCGTGATCTTCATAGCAATTATACGCATTTTGTCCCTTAGTTGGACCCGCGTCACACGCTCATTCAAAGGATCATCTATACGCAGGCATTGGTTATTTTAACCGTTGTGTAAAAGGGTGCTGTACTTTCCACTACTCGATTTCTACACCGACGGAGTGGTCACTGTCACCAAAACTCTATAAATAGAGACCTCTATCAACAGAGGACAAGGTCGAGACTTTAAAATCGAACAAGGTGGAGATTTTAAAATCGAACGAGGTCGAAAATTGGTCAAGAAAACCAATATCAGATCCAAGGTCGAACTTCCAAGAAAGATCGAACCAGAGGTCAAGAGAGAGAGAGAGAGAGAGAGAGAGAATCTGGAGCTCAGGCAAAGAGTAGGGATCGACGACTTTGGCATCGTGCATCCACCCTCTTTTGCAACCTTCGAAGCTGCTTCCTGTCTTCTACGACACTTCTTCACCATCGTGTGGTCCATGGGCTAAAGTGATCGACTGCAGATCAGACACCTATAGCAATATTTACCCAGATTAAATAAATTATACTCCCACGTCCTCATGTAGGATCAAATTGTACAAGTTTGTTTGTAAACCAAAGAAGGCGGGTTTCGTGTAAAACCTCGTATTATATACACTTCGTTCTTTCGTTTAATACCACAAACAAGATGGTGATTCTGCTGGGGACGTCTTTCTCTTCTGATGAGGAAGTAATTGCTCAACACGATACGGTATCTGTAGGAACCGTGAAGAAGACACTGGTCATCCAATTCGACTAGTCTGTCTACGAAGACATGCTTCGAATCGGGGGTAGCTCTCAACCTCTCTTCGTCCAAGACAACAGGAAGCTGGGCAAGGTCTGGATGCCCAAGACCTCCTCTACCATTCCTGTGGACTCTCCGATCTATCCGATCTCTTCGACCAATGAGGTTGTAGCATTGCTCCCTCCGTGCCCTGCACATAAACTTCAGTCTCCCGCTACGCGCGGTACAGACAAAACTTTGGGCAAAGCCTCAGCGCTAACCCAAAAGTATCCACTGTGCTCTACGCGTAGAAACCAGTCTCCCGCTACGTGCGGTACAGACAAAACTTCGGGCAAAGCCTCAGCGCTAACCCAGAAGTATCTACTGCGCTCTACACGTAGAAACCAGTCTCCCGCTACGCGCGGTACAGACAAAACTTCTGATGATGCCTCAGCGCCAAATCGGAAGTAGAAATCAAGCTCCGCGTGCAAGACAACATCTGACCTCTACGGGAAACCAGATGAGCGCTGTGATCTTCGCAAGGGAAAGCAAGCGGCAGAGTACTCAACTTCTTGGCCTTTACGCCAGCGAGGGAACAATCTGCCTACCCTCCGGATTACGCGAGAAGCCGATGGCCGACTGAGGACCTCTTTAGCTTTACGCCAGTCTGAGCAAATCTCTAAATTACGCCAGACGAAGTCCCACGGCGTAAAATAAGCTCAGGTTGCGGAAAGACTCCCTCCCTGGGGATTATCCGCCGCCCAGATGGCCAACCTGTTGTACACAGGTGGCACAGGGAAAACCATGGTGCCCAACCTCCGCATGCCCACTGATGGGAACAGAAGGAACAAGCCATCATCTTCTTCTTCTGCAACTCCTCCTGACCTGCGCAAATATCTAATCCTGAAGCGAAAGGAGAGGGGACCTTCCAACATGTCTATTACGCCTCCTGACGAGCAATGTTGTAATAGTCATAAGATTGTGATTGATTGCTGCTGTTCTAAAGCAAAACGGTCGGTTTTTGACCGGTTGAGCTACTCTCTGTCTTTCCAGGAAGAAGAGCCCACGCATGCATCCGTGAACATGGTTTCACACATACCTAGAGGAGGGTCGAGCTCAAGACGTCATCCCTCTAGGCCTCCGAGCCGAAGGAGATTCGAAGACCTCCTCAGGAACGCTGAAGCTGGGGTGTTCCAAAACACTCGTGCAAGGTCACAGCAACCAGCTTCGTACTCATCTGATTCTGACGCAGGGGGTCGCCAGTCTCCCGGATCCGATGCTGAGAGTATAGAGTCGACTTCTACAGTGACCTATACTAATCCTTCAATGACACCCAGGGAAATGGGAGTTTATGCCGTTGAAGATGAACATGAGGAAGCTTCGCCGTTAGGAAACGCAGAACAACGCATCACTATACTGGAGACATCTCTGAAACAAATGCAATCCATAATGGAGAACATGCACCAGATGATGCTAACTCAGCACGCAACTGCCATGGCTCAAGCATCGGCCCCGCCAACTCAGATACGTGTGGGGGTGGACTTACCACCATCCAACCCGAACCAAGAGCCTGCTCTAGACCAAGAGTCAGCAGTTCCTCCGCTTCCTCACTCGAAGAATATATTACCTCCCGTTGGAGTCACGATACAACCAACTCCGTACTATACCGTAGTCCCGCTTCCAACTGAAAATCCGATACAGGCAGTACGGGAGTTGAAAGCCCATTTTGACGCCTTGAAGCACAAAGATCAGCTCAAGAAACTGGGAATCAACCAGCCTTACCCAGCTATCTGGGAAGAGGTCCCTTTCCCTCCGAGGTACAAACCTCAGACTATGGCTCTGTTCGAGGGAAAAACATCACCAAGTCAGTACATAAACTATTTCAATATGATGACGGTGTTGCTACAAGGGAACGACGCCCTCCTCACTCGGGTGTTCAAAGGCTGCCTCTCAGGAGTAGCCTATCAGTGGTACCGTAGCTTGGCAGACAACTGCATTACTTCCTTCGAGGACTTCAAAGCTTTATTCTTCACGCAATTCTACGAGGGAGGAATGGACATGTCTCTGTCCTCTCTCATCGAAGTCAAGCAGAGGGAAAAGGAGGACGTTCGCACCTTCGTCGAACGTTTTCGTCAGGCCACCTTACAGATGCCTCCAGGGGTTCCAGACTCTGCGTTAGTAGACATTTGCAGGAAGAACCTCCTTTCCGTAGTCTCGGTGTTTACAGGACCATATCAGTTCCATGATTGGCCCTCGATCATCATCTCGGCCATAGCCATCGAAGACAACAGTTGCAAGGCGCGCGACAATGGTATCATGATCTTCGCCTTTGACAGAGGCAAGAGGTCATCTCCCAGCAGCGACCATCCTCGCAGCTCCAAAGGAAAAGAAGCTATGGCGATCAATACGGCCAGGCAAAAGACTACGGCAACCGCACAAGCGAGACCCGGGACTTCCAGGCCCGTCAAAGTCTACTCTTTCGACGACAATAATATCCCAAGTATATTCGAGTGTCTCGTCAAAAGTGGCAAGATCACCCTTCCAGAGCTAAGGCGGCCCCAAGAAGTCGGCAGTACTAACGACCCCAAATACTGCATCTTCCACAGATACGTACACCACCCGACAAAGGCGTGTTACATACTGAAAAGAAAGATCCAGAGTTTGATCGATGCTAAGGCCATCACTCTGCACAACACCGAGAAGATGGTCACGGCCAACATGATCTCTCTGTGGTTTGGCAATCTGCCTTCCCTAGAAGTCTCGAACGGTGTCACACCCATTTTCCGGACCACGATGAACATCGTCAATCTCCCTCCAGCTAGGGGTCAAAATCATGACCTGGTACCACTAACCACCCGGCAGGGCGAGATTATGTGGGTTCATCCGGATTTGGTGTCAGAGCTCGAGGAGGAGACTAAAGCTACTAAGGCTACGTCTAAAAAGAGCTCCAAATGCAAACCATGCCATATGGTCGCAACTTCTTCGGCATCAGACGAAGACGAGGTATTTGCTGCAACCCGTTCAGGGAAAGCCTACTTCAACGACTACTGAGCAAGTCAGGAAGATGCACCGGCGTACTTTTCAGCTGCCGAACCTTCAGGACCAGGCCCCGTCGTACCAGACGCCGGTCCTTCAAAACCAACTCCGGCGGACAAGGGAAAGCAAAGAGAAGTGCGCTTTGATAAACCTGTGAAAAATATGCCAAACAAAGGTTTAGAGAAGCCATACAACTTCGACATACTGGCCCAACTGGCTAATATACCAGCCAGGCTGTCCATCTTCGAGCTACTCAGGCTCTCCCAAGACACTCGTCTAGCCCTGAGTGAAGCACTGATGCAGGCGGAGGCATACTTGGCCCAACTCAAGTTCCCCGACGAAGATCAATGCCACAGTGTAATGGAAGTGGTCCCAAATATCACTTTCACTCAAGACGACATGCTGTTAAAACATAACAGGCATGACAGGCCCCTCTATTACACCGGGTACATCGGTTCCAGGAAGGTCGATCGGATTCACATAGATCCAGGATCGTCGATCAACATCATCCCTCACAGTCTGCTCAGACCGCTGAGGATTCCTACCAGCGAATTGGCTTACACCTCCACTACAATCGTGGGTTTCAACGCCGGAAGAAGTAAGCCGTTGGGGAAAATTCGCCTGAGGATCCAGATTGGCAACCTCAGATCGGTGGCCATATATTACGTCATCGATTCAGAGGTGTCCTACAATATTTTACTGGGAAGACCGTGGATCTACGACTACAACATCATTCCGTCAACTCTACATCAATGTCTTAAATATGTAGACCCCCAAGGAACAGTACAAACGGAGGTTGCTGACCTAAACCCGTTTAAAGGAGTAGAATCCTACTATTCCGATGATGTGTTGTACTCTCAAGACCACAAGGAAGAAGTGTCGGGCGAGGCAGAGAAGGAATCCCACTGGGAGCCAGAAGAACCCTCTGCCACACTACCACTGTCAATCAGAGTGAAAGGACGAACCACTCGTCCAAAAGCCATGGAGCCTATGGCTATCCACCTGAACAAGACCAGGTCAGGAAAAGGGAGTGATCCTCTAGTGATCACTTTGAACTAGAAGCCTCCACCCTTGGTCATCAACCTTCGGCACAACAGGCAGCCGACCAATGTAAATACAACTAGGAACGGAGTTCCAGATGATAATAAACATCCTCTTTTCCAGTATATCGACGCTCAAATTCCAAATCAGGAATCCACTCCCCGTTACAAGGTAGAACTCGTAGCACAAAAATTCTTGGAAGTTATGAACTCCTACCGTCCGTATGTCTAGGAAGTAGCGTCATCATCCAACGTCGTCACGACGTATGGGCCACAAGAGGATTCTATCTTTATTGTCCCGCCTACCTGCAGCAGTCAGCATTCAATAGTCTTCGGCCGTATGCGCAATCAACCGGCTATCCAGGAAGATTCTTTCAATGACGATGCTGGAAAAATGCAAGTTCACCGATACAGCCCGCAAGCGTTGAGGATCATGCAAAACATAGGCTATGACTTGAAGCGGAAGCCAGGCCTCATCTACGGAAGAGGCAGACGAACGTGGCTGCACGGCGACCCTTACTATCAACGAACTCATTTCGGGTTGGGGTATGCCACCTCCCCTAAGTCGGACAAGGATATCTTCTCCTCTTCTCAGAATGGCTCGTCGCCCTCTGACTCACCTGATGCTCTCGAACAAACATTATCAGTGAATATGGTAGTGACAGATCCCTTTGAAGCAGATGAACAGGATTCTGAGCCATTTGAGGATGACTCTTGGGCCCAACAAATGGATACGCAGTAGGAATTCCGCTTCGAGCAAAGAGAACCTCCCACCAAAGACAAAGTTATCCAGGTTGATGTTGGGGGTGAACTTTCGCCAAAGCCGATATTTATCAGTAATAATCTTTCTTCGGCTGAAAGGGAAGAAGTTATCTAGCTGATAAAAGAATATATCAACATCTTTGCATGGGATTATGAGGACATGCCAGGCCTTGACCCAAGAGTGGCTACTCACAAACTCAACATATTGCCCGATTCAAAGCCTGTGAAGCAGCACCAACGCCGGTTCCACCCGGATATGATGGACGCAATCGAAGCTGAAGTCAAGAAGTTGATAGCCTGCAATTTCATCTGAGAAGAACAACATCCCGACTGGGTCACCAACGTTGTCCCAGTCATGAAGAAAAATAGGAAAATACGTATCTGCATCGATTACCAAGATCTGAATACAGCCTGTCCCAAGGATGAGTTTTCTCTTCCCATCACGGACATCATGATCGACAACACCTGCGGTTTTGAACATATGTCTTTCATGGACGGATTCTCAGGATACAATCAGATCAAGATGCATCCTGAAGACGAGAAGCACACGGCCTTCCGGACCCCGTTGGGGGTATATTGCTATACGGTTATGCCCTTCGGATTGAAGAATGCCGGGGCTACATACCAACGGGCTATGAGTAACATATTTTATGAGAATTTACGCAAAATAGTAGAATGTTACGTGGACGACATAGCCGTCAAGAGCCGCCTCAAAGATGATCACATTCAAGACTTGAGGACGGTATTCGAGTTAATGCGCCAACATCAACTTAAGATGAACCCTACGAAGTCCTTTCTGGGTGTATCTAGTGGCAAATTTCTGGGATTTGTCATTACCGCCAAAGGCATCCAAGTAGACCCTGACAAAGTCCAGGCCATCATAGAAATGCGACCGCCCCATAATCTGAGGGAACTCCGGGGATTTCAAGGCCGTCTGGCTTATATCCGGAGATTCATATCCAACCTCTCGGGGAGATGTCAGCCCTTTTCGTATCTCATGAAGAAAGGTGTATCCTTCGTATGGGACGAAACCTGTCAGCAAGCGTTCGGAGTATCAAGCGCTACCTCACCAGTCCGCCAGTTCTGGTGCCTCACATCATGGGAAGACCATTCTTGCTGTGCGTTCGAGCGATGGATCATTCGCTAGGAGCTCTTCTCGCACAGAAGAACGATATAGGTCATGAACAGGCTATATACTACCTCAACAGGATGATGGACGGAGCCGAACACCGGTACAACCCAGTGGAGAAAGAATGCTTGGCTCTGATGTTCGCTATCCAGAAGATGCGGCACTATGTCACCGGCCAGACTATTCATATCATCTCCAGGATCAACCCTATTCGAGTACTGATGAGCAAGCCAAGTGCTCTTAATTCCTGACTCGCAACTTGGGCGATACTGTTAACACCATATGACATGGTATACGTCCCACAGAAGTCCATCAAGGGCCAAGCGCTGGCCGACTTCCTAGCTGCTCACCTGATCCCGGAGGCCTTCAAATTATACGAGGACATTCTCGACGAAGTTGCAGAATGTAATTCTGTATTGGAAAGTGACGCATGGCAACTGTTCTTCGACGGCGCCTCCAGGATTGGTCCCAAGGGAAACATGATTTCAGGGGTAGGAATCGTCCTGGTCACTCCTGATAAACTCGTCATCTACCGAGCATATTCTCTTAGCGAGCCATGCTCCAACAATGTGGCAGAGTACAACGCTCTGCTAATCGGGCTCCAAGTCACCAAAGAGCTGGGGGTCGAGTCCCTGGAAGCTTTCGGTGATTCTCTGCTTATCGTCAATCAAGTCAGGGAAATATATGAAGTCCGGAATCCAGACCTCATCCCCTATCACCAAGCAACGGTCGAGATAGCCACGACATTCAAAGGGTTCTTCCTAGAGCATGTACCTCGATCTCAGAATCTGGAAGCTGATGCTCTAGCCGATCTAGCTGCGGATTTAGCCACTCCTATAAGAAGGCAGAATTCGGTAATCCTTCTTAACAGAGATTTATTCTGTGTGAAGAACAACTTTTACATAGAACACAGCTACGCTGTGAACACAGATCCCCTAGAAGAGACTGGAGAAGTCCCTTCATAGATTTCGTGGCATACAGAATCTTGCCGGAGGACCCCAAAGAAGCAGTATCCATCAAAAGACGATCATTACGCTTCTACTTCGATGCATCTTCACAATGCCTGTATCGTCGGACCTACGACGGACTGCTATTGAGATGTCTCTCTGACGACGAAGCACAGCAGATTATCCGAGAAGCTCACGATGGCGTATACGGAGCACATCAGCCCGGTCCTAAGCTACAGGATCGTATCAGGAGAATGGGCTCTTACTGGCCCACTATGATCGCAGACGCGATCAACTATGCAAGACAATACAGAGCCTATCAGGTTCATGCAGACTTCATACATCAACCGTCTGAATATCTACATCCTACGGTTGCATCATGGACTTTCGAAGCATAGGGTATGGATATCATTGGTCCTATTCACCCGTCTTCTTCCAGAGGTCACCGGTTCATACTGGCCATCACGGATTACTTCTCCAAATAGGCAGAGACGATCTCTCTTGCTGAGGTAAAGGCGTCTAATGTGATCAGCTCCATCAAGCATCACGTTATTAATCGCTTTGGGATTCTCCGAAGGATAATCCATGACAATGGGCCTCAGTTCATCATCCAAGCATTTTATCGATTTTTTGATAAAAATCGGATACACAATATTGCCTCTACGGCATATTATCCAGCTGCTAATGGTTTGGCGGAAGCTTTCAACAAAACCATTACCAAACTCTTGAAGAAGTTCGTCTCTTCAAACAAGAGAGATTGGAATGAGAAGCTGGGCGAATGTCTCTGGGCATACCGCACAACGGTACAAACACCGATAGGTTATACCCCATTTTTACTGGTATACGGAAGCGAAGCAGTTCTCCCCACTGAAGTCCAGATCCCGTCACTCAGGATAGCCATGACTAATGAGCTGACTCAAGAAAAGAATGACCTGTTAAGGCTTCAAGAGCTAGAAGGATTAGACGAGAAACGTCTCCAAGCTCAACAGCGCATCGCGCTCTACCAAGCACGCATTTTCAGAGCTTTCAATCATAAAGTAAAGGAAAGAGTGTTCAAAGTCGGTAAGCTAGTTTTAGCCATAAGAAGGCCGATGATTCTTACTCACAGGAGTAAAGGCAAATTCCAGCCCAAGTGGGAAAGCCCTTATGTGATCGAGACAATATTCTCAAACGGCGCCTACAGGTTATCCCATCCTAATGGAGACCTATTAACGGCAAATTCCTGAAAAGGTACTATGCTTAATCTCCTCTGCTCAAGTGGAATATAGCGAGAATCTTAATTCTGACAAAACTACTTCCAAAACGAAACTAGTTGGGTCATATTCTATCATGTCCATATAACCTCTGAATAGATATGTTCGACTAATTTGAAAATGCAATACCTATCATATCCATATTACCTCTGATAGTGTCTTGTCTACAAACTTTAGTCAAAGCATATTCTATCATGTCCGTATGACCTATGAATAGATATATCCTACCAAAGCATATTCTATCATGTCTGTATGACCTCTGAATAGATATGTCCTGCTAAAAGTTTATCGAGAGTCTATTACGTCCATACTACCTCTGATATCACTCTCACCCAAACCTGTCATTTACATTCCGAAATGATGGGTCCACAAAGTCAGAAAAGATTTGCTTTATTTATTCCCAAAAAGAGCAGAATTACATTTGGAAAGCAAAAAGAAGAAAGAGTACATCATTGTGGGGGAGCGGTCAGATCGTGAATCAGCTGCATCCGAGCAGCTATCCTCTCATTCCTAGAAACCAGGGCATCAACGCAGGCCCGCTCCAGCCATGCCTCGGGGTTGCTCGTAAAGGACAGCTCGGTCCTTGCCCGAAGAGAGCCAGCACGGGCAGCTTCTGCACGCTCCAGATCCCGTCGTGCTGTGCTCAGTCGACCAGTCGCTACATCTAGACCTGCTAACGACTGAGAATCCCACTCCTCTGTCAGAGTAAGTTTTTCCTTCAACTTGCGGGCCCTTGCTACGTTCCCTTCATGCTCGGATTGGCACTTCGTCTGAAGAGCAAGAGCCTCCTCCACGACAGCTTTTCTTTCATCCATCTCCAGCTTATGTGTTTTGATGGAGTTATCTAGGCTTTCCAGCTGTTTAGTAAGCCGCGCAGTCATGAGGTCATATCTGGCCTGGACCTCAGCTTCAAGGCTGCCTCGAGTTAGCTGTAAGTATTCGTTAATAGGTTGCTCTAAACCATTAACCATCGCCTCCAGGGCGTCAGCTATCCCAGAATCGCCGAACTCCCTGACTGCCCCGATCGAAAACTGAGAAGCCTTCTTTAGACGCTCGAAGTCTAGATTCTTCGCCAACACCATTGATATCAGCATTTTCAAACTAGTGTAAAAGAGACTGGTATATTGCTCGGTCAGCGCAACTAGATCCGATTGGACGCCGGGAGTGGCCGCGATATTGGCAAGTCCCCCTCCAGGAATAATTGTAGACGAGGTAGCCATAGCCGCCGCCTCGACAGGTGGTACGACCGAAGGAGGCGCGACAACGACGGTCGAAGTCATCGGCATACTCGCGAGAGGCGAGGTCACGATAAAGGGTTCGTCCTCCTCTTGAGATGACAAAACCACTCCGGGCGAGCTGGCCCCCGAAGATATTTCCTCCTCGAGCCGGAGCAGAGCCGTCTCCTTCCTCCTCTTACGAAGAGAAGCCTCCTTGAGAGCAGAAGCCCTTCGCTTCCCAGGGACTACCAAAGCCCCCGTAGGCGGAGGCACTTCACACCTCGGCACCGACACCAGAGGCTTATCCGGAGTGACGAACTCCTCACCCTCGTCAGAAGAAACCGAGGGGACTTCGACTCTTCCCCCGGGCTTAGGAGGAGGCACCCTAAAGCTTCCACGCATGTCAAAATCGCGATGGAAGGTGTTGATCGCCACGTAGAACTGGGCATACGAATGGAGGATGCGCAGCTCCGTGGAGAGTGTGACGACCGACACGATAAAGATTGCTCCCGTGCAACCCATGATAAAATATCGCCATCCTCTGGCTCCATCAATGAGTCCGCCCCTGGACCTGAAGCTGGTGACGGCATTGTCCACGTGCAACTGATCGTACCCAAACTGCCTGGCAAACCGACTGGGCAAGTAGGGCTCAAAGAAGCAATGATCTTCGCTTCTGTACAGCAAATGGGAGGGTCTGATGCAGACCAACCAATTAAAAGCTTTCGAAGAAAGATTGGTCTTCTCTCCACCTAAATCCTCAAGCCTAATCCCCGATTGGTTGTGATGTACAGAGGGGACAATGCAGAGGAGCTTCCAGCAGTGACTGAGGTTCAGCACCAGCCGACAGTCTAAAACTGTGTTCACGTTCCAGGGAGAGTCCTTGTAGTTCGGCAAGAAACTACCCCCCGAACTACTGCCAGGGCCGGGAGACATCACCCGGGGGTTGTGAAGAATTAACCATCCCATCAAGTACAGGTATGGTAATTCTACCCTGGGAAAGCTATCACGCCGAGCTTCATCAACGAGCAGCCCATCAGTCATGCTCTCAAGCCAGTCTGTATACGGCATACCATGGCAGGGAGCAAGCCCAGTCTTGTCCCGAACACCAGACGCACGGCAGGCCACAGGATGTTCCGGTGAATGCGGTCCGCGGACGCGATACCAGGCACCATGACTCGATGCAGCCATATGGAGAGAAAGCCAGCCAGCAGGGCTTCCTTAGACAAAGGCCTGCGACAGCGCCTCAAGTAACTGTAGGCCTTAGTGCCTTTATGATACTTTTCTACCCTGTCATTGAGAATCTGATCTGGAGCTTTAGCATCCTCCATAAGATCCTCGACGACCTGGGCACTGAGCACGCCCAAACAGTTCATGGACTCATTCTTGCCCCCCGAAACTTTCTCTGACTTGGCGGCCCTGGCCCGGTGGAAGAAGAGTTAGGACGTCCACTTAGTGGTGTGAGCCAAATCAGAAGGCTCATCATAAAAAGTGGTGCACGCGAAGTAGTGGCATATCAGCTCCTGATACACCTCCATAACCCGAGGGTCCGAGTCCTCCAACTCCCGGTTGGTGGGAACATACTCTTCATATGGGGTATCCCCCATCGGCAGTCTCGAGATCACTGCCATCTCATGGAGGGCCAACCCCAACTCCCCCAGTGGAGTGGCGAAGGTCCCGGTGAGCGGAATGTATCGCTCCATCAGTGCCAGAAACAGGTTAGGGTTGGGAGGCAACCCAACACTCGTCGCACTCACAGCAGCATACAGTCCAATGCCCTCCAGCTCTCTCCGAAAATGCTTCAAGGCCCAGTCAACTAGGCAAGCCCATCGGAGGTTTGTTGGGGTGATCCACCCATTGCACCGAGGATTCTTCTTGGGGTATACCCCCCTCTCCCCATGAAGTCATTGAAGAAAGTCGGCAATTGGACCGGCTGGATCACTGAACTGTCTTCACTCGGGACGCTGCCCGGGCACAGCCCCCTGAACACCGTCACAACGTCGGAAGGGCGCCTGAAAAACGACCCCTGGTCAGCTCCTTTCAGATGAAAGATCTTCCCCGGCTTGCCGTGAAGATCGGGAGTCAGCGTCCACGACATCCTCCTGAAATGTGTCACATGGGAGAAAGCCGAGATGGAATAATCTCTCGGCATCGTTGGCAGATACAAGACCACACTCTCGGCAGGGAAAACCCAGGGTTCTCTCTTGGGCTTCGTCTGGGACTGTTTGTCAATCATGTCCCCAAAGAGAAAAGCCGGCTTTATGTACTGGTCCCCGTCTATGTACGTCAGGGGCTCTCCGTTAATCATGTTCAGCAACGTCCGCTCGCCCTCAGCCGATATCAAGATCTCCCTTCCTTCAAGATACTGGGGTCCGAAGATAGGAAATGTCACGTGGGACAGATCCTCCAGATAGTTTGAGTACAGCATCCCGGCAGCGGAACCCATCACCTCGGCCAGTGGAGACTCATGCAAGTTAACTGCAAAAGTGCAAGAAAAACACGTTATTACAAATCTTGCAACATAAAGACCAAGAAACGACAGTCTGTGCTTTACGCCAAGATTGTACAAAATTTGGTCACTTTACGCCGGAAGTCACATCCAGAAGCGTAATTGGCGGTATACGGTCCGTGCTTTACGCCAGACTGCCAAAAATTCTAGTTATTACGCCGGAGGTCCCATCAGCAAACGTAAAACTAAAATTTTCTAGTATACACCAAGTTTTCGGCAATCAGAGCTTTTACGCTCAAAACTGCAGAAATATGGAGTTTTTACGCTGGCACATTAGAAATGTGGACGTAAAAGATGAAAACGTCTCCGTGCGTCATCTTCCTCAAAGAGGCTATCAGCACAGAAGATGACCTAGCGCGGTCACGTTCAACGTGTGCGAAGGATTTTCCGTTATTTGTCATCCCAAAGGCTCTACCTCTAAGGCCGGGTGCGCTACTCGTCGGCGGGATGCTTCGCTCAGAAGAAAGTTCACCTTGCCCGACCGAAGACTCTCACGCTGGAGCAGAAGAACGAGAAGAAGAACCTATACTCTTTCCCTTAGTGGAGGGGATTTGTTTCGGCGCCATTTCTGAAAACTCGGAGTGCTCGGAGAAAGAACGAGAGGAAAAACTCAAACAGTCGAAGGCTCTCTTTCGCAGAAGACGGATGAAAAGTTTTTCTCTCAAAAGCTTGGGATATATATAGAGTTCGGGTCGACTCCTCGAATCCTCGGACGAACTCCTCGAAACCCGAACTAAATCTCCTAATTAATATTTGGTTATGATTGGGTACTACGTCAGCCCACTACTCTCAAAAGGCGGACAATCAGCGAATTTGAAATTTTTTTCGCGTAAAGCAGGTCAGTGGTTCCTACGCTAAGGAGCTTTCTACGCTCGACAGCAGCAGATCTACGGTTTTACGTTCGCAAGCTATAAGTCTATGGTTTTACGTCCGGATGTCTTTGTGCTCGGTAGCTTTTATGCTCGAGAGGCTACAAACATACGACTTTACGCTCAGCAGATACTAAATCGATGATCTCACGCTCGGCGGCGTTTAGTTTACGCTTGGAGGCAACGGATCCACAACCTTACGCTCGGAAGATTTCTTTTTCACAGGCTACAAATCTACAGTTCTACGCTAAGGAGCTTTCTACGCTCGACAGCTACGAATCTACGATTTTACGCTCGCAAGCTATCAGTCTAAGGTTTTATGCTCGGATTCCTTTGTACTCGGTAGCTTTTACGCTCGAGAGACTACAAACCTACGGCTTCACGCTCAGCAGCTACGAATCTACGATTTCACGTTCGGTGGCTTTCTACGCTCAATACGCTACGAACTCAGGATTTTCAGCTCATCTACACTATAGATCTCTGACTTTTCGCATATTCGAACGGTCTTCAGAGCGGTCAATTGCAAAGAGTTCACACAGAAGATACTCGTTCTTGATCTCAAGATATCCCAAGTACCCGAAGCATACAGAGTTCTATATTGAAAAATTACTCTTCTTCGTGGGTCGATTCGAAGTTCATCCAGACTCCAGTCTGAATATTTCATCTGTCAAGATGGCAACTCAGTTTGACAGCCATTCCTCGACCCTGTTCCAAGGGATTTTCGAGAAACCCTTCTTGAAGATGATGTCTGAACAAAGAAATTATGTTCATAAGAAGTAAAAACAACAGTTCAGAGCTCTATGCAGATCCTCAGTCCTAGCAGCAGGACAGTTCTAAGTGTTCAAGATGCTCAACAGCATTCTATGGACTATTCGCCATGCGTAAAAGATTGGACATAGTACTCTTTCTATCAGAGTCGGCGTAGAGAATCAGACGTGTCGAAGCTACACATATTCAGGCTTCACAACAACGTATGGCAAAACGATCATATGCAGAGAAGAAAGATGATTTTATTAAAATCAAAATCATGATTACATATGAGGAAAATCCTGTCTACAAGGGGTTTTTCTTCATTTTTTATGGTTATATATGAGGAAAACTCCATCTATAAAGGATTTCCCCATCGTCATCTGAAGATCGCCCAGAAGCTGTTCTGACAGGTTCTCAATGGGCTTCAATTCTTCATCCATCTTCCCCAGCAGTCAGTCAGCTCCAGCGAACTGACTGACATGGCAATGATCAACGGTGGAAGAATACAGATTTGGGGCTTGCATAAATTATGCAGATCCCATGCTCCGTGCGCCATGGCAGATTGGGTTGAGGTATTATACCCAACTCAGTCCTGGAAGACGGCTGTTACAGCTTGTCTTCTCTCTCATCCCCGAGAGTGTAACGGAAGAAGACACTACTTGCAAGCCGTATGGTCTAATGTGACCCTTCCCTTCTCCCGGAAGAACCGCCATATAAAGTTGCTGATTATCCCGAGCAAGGGAGGCTAAGATATCCTTCCATGATCCATCGTTGCAGTGGACACTTGCTCGAAGATGCCGTCTTTTTTGGCTTCTTACAAGCTGAAAGAATATGGTCTTCTTCTTCCTCAGATCGACCCGACGGACTCCAGCGATCATCTCTGCGTGGTGATGGAAATGTGGGAAGAACAGGTTAAACTCCTCGGCCTTTTATAGGCGAGAGAGGTCACACCGGTCCCCAATAAATCTGCCATAAAGTCAGCATCGACCGTTTTAACGCTCCATTCAGAAACGTTTCGAGTTACGAGGAGCGGTTCATGCTTTATTCAAAGCGTTCCAAATTCCGAGAAATTTGAATGCTTTGAAGGGGGTCTTGTAGAAGCATGAAAAAATACGCTAGGAAGCTCTACGCAGCATATTGATGCAGAGCAGAGTAAACAGAGGCCTTCAGAGCCATCAAGCGTGCAATAGAGCTTTTTTCGCTAAATACAGCGTGAAATATTAAAAGCTCAGAGGACCATCCGCGTAAGTGCAGTACGTCCAGGCCGCTTCAGCGTAAACAGGGTTCTTCATCGCCTCTTGGGCGTAAAACCCATCCTCTTTCAACACAGCATTGAAGTGTACGAGAGACGCTTCGTATTCTCTGAAGTGAACCTGTCAGACCGTGTAATGAACCTGAAGTCTGGGCTTCTGACAAAGGGATACTGCACGACTACCCAGACAACGGCTATATTGATGGAACAATACTGCAACCCAGGCTGTCATTTACCTTCATCTCCTTTGCGTAAACTACTTTTACGTGCACAAAGGGATACGCTGCCTTATTTTACATAGGCAAACATGAGCTATTTACGCTCTACAGTAGACAAACCGCCTGCCATATCAAAAGATGTACTTCGTACGGG
The DNA here is from genome assembly GCA_036927795.1 of Iris macrosiphon. Taxonomy (NCBI): domain Eukaryota; kingdom Viridiplantae; phylum Streptophyta; class Magnoliopsida; order Asparagales; family Iridaceae; genus Iris; species Iris macrosiphon. The sequence continues at coordinate 144,650,250 of JAYESA010000005.1, read as the reverse complement.
GCTCGAGGCACGTCTCTACGTCTAAATTGCACAGAGCGGTGACAGTTTCTCTCGAGACACGTCTCTGCGACGGATGCACAGAAGGGGTACAGACCTATAAAATACGCCTCCATATTTAATGCACAGGATGGTGGCAAATCTCTGCATTTAATGCAAGAGATTTGATTATATCTTCAAAAGCCGTAATTTCGGCTAAGACGTCCACATCAGCACTCTGGCACGGTACGCAGCGGCTTCTACGCCCATTCAGCTCCTGTGCTCACTCGGCTTCTATGCCGAATTGGCTTCTACGCCCACTCGGCCTCTACGCCCACTCGGCTTCTACGCCCACTCGGCCTCTACGACCATTTGGCTTCTACGCCCACTCGACCTCTATGACCACTCGGCTTCTACGCCTATTTTGGCTTCTATGCCTACTTGGCTTCTACACCATGGTGACAGACATTGGCTTCTACGCCCACCTCTTCTATACGAGGGATACCTACCTACGTGGCTTCTACGTCGTGATCTTCGTAGCGATTATACGCGTTTTGTCCCTTAGTTGGACCCGCGTCACACGCTCATTCAAAGGATCATCTATATGCAGGCATTGGTTATTTTAACCGTTGTATAAAAGGGTATTGTACTTTCTACTACTCGGTTTCTACACCGATGGAGTGGTCACTGTCACCAAAACTCTATAAATAGAGACCTCTATCAACAGATGACAAGGTCGAGACTTTAAAATCGAACAAGGTGGAGATTTTAAAATCGAACGAGGTCAAAAATTGGTAAAGAAAACCAATATCAGATCCAAGGTCGAACTTCCAAGAAAGATCGAACCAGAGGTCAAGAGAGAGAGAGAGAGAGAGAGAGAGAGAGAGAATCCGGAGCTCAGGCAAAGAGTAGGGATCGACGACTTTGGCATCGTGCATCCACCCTCTTTTGCAACCTTCGAAGCTGCTTCCTGTCTTCTACGGCACTTCTTCACCATCGTATGGTCCAAGGGCTAAAGTGATCGACTGCAGATCAGACACCTATAGCAATATTTACCCAGATTAAATAAATTGTACTCCCACGTCCTCGTGTAGGATCAAATTGTACAAGTTTGTTTGTAAACCAAAGAAGGCGGGTTTCGTGTAAAATCTCGTATTATATACACTTCGTTCTTTCGTTTAATACCACAAATAATATATATATATATCACTGGTGCATAGAGGTAAAGATACATGAATATCAGAAGCAAGATAGTAATGACTGCAAGATACAAAATCTAAACTAAGATCAAGTATGTGCACAAGAACGTGTAGTGAGTCCAGCAAGATTACATGTAATGAGTCAAGTCCAGAAACTATAAGTGAGACCTGCAAGAAATGCAAGTGAGTCCAGACTAGAAAGAATGAACTCGTGTCTTTGAAATACCTATTTCGACATGTAAATGGCTAAGGGTAAGTACGGCTCACCGCACACTGGGTGTGCGGCTGCTATCATTCCAAATTAGATCAGAGGGGGTGATTCCAGTGATTCCAGTTGGGAATGCTTACATGTCTACTCGAGTATTTCTCAGCCCCAACGAGTATGAGTCCAGCCAGAAACATGAGTGATGCCTGTAGGTGATGCCAGTAGGTGATTCCAGAATAGAGACAAAAACATGAAATATACGTATCGCAAGTAAATAAATTCAGAAATACCAGTCTGTGTTGTGCCAGAAAATTAGATGATACTATACTAGAAGCTGAATCATAATAATCATCTGATAATGAAAACTATCAGAGAATGTACTCGCCTGACGTCCTGAGCAACTGGCGATCCGAACTGGTGTCACAAGGACCTATTACGAAAAATAAGGTTAAACAGGTTTCTAATGAGTTAAACAAATATAAAATAACTAAAAACAGGCTTCTAAATTCGTTCTAGGTCAAACCGGTCAAACCGGTGAAATCTGGGTCAAAAAGTCAAATGTGGGTCCAAAAAGTCAACTCTGGGTCAAATCTAGGTCAAAAGTTGACTTTGGCGATCAACCGGGTCAACTAAGGTCAACTCTAGGTCAAACTATGGTGCCGCTAAAATTCTAGGTCAAAACTAGGTCATTAAGCTAATAAACCATCAAACTCGCCTCCTTGAGATACCGGGATACCCTCGGTATCCGATACCTCGACCTAAGCTATACGCCCCGTCTATACCCTCTAAAATATATACTAGCACGCATACATATATATATATATATATATATATATATATATATATAAAACTATATATATAAAAGTATCTCTAACCTCAATCCTAGGCTAAAATCCAATACCTTGCCCTGATGCTCAATCCCTTCAGTATCTCAAGGTATTGAGATACTCAAGCCTTACCCCTCACTTACACTAGCTAACTAACTAACTATCTATAATATATACTTATATATACACTACTATATGTAATATCAATCAATATATATATATATATATATAATCTAGTAGAGGCAATACCTCAACCTTACCCCCGATACCCAACTTATCTCAATACCTTGGTATCTCAAGGTATTGAGATACCTTACCCTCTAATTCTAGGTAACTAGCTAGCTATCTATAATATATACTTATCTATATACATAACATCAATATATATATATATATATATATATATATATATATATATATATATATATATATATATATATAACTTAGTATATAGGGTACCTCAATACCTTACCTCACTACCCTCAATACCTTGGGTATCTCGAGGTATTGACACACCCAACTATCCCCCTCTCTAAAACTAACCATAGCTAACTATCTAACATATATATATATATTCCTAGCCATATATCTAAGCAAACACACACACACACACACACACACACACACACACACACATATATATATATATATATATATATATATATATATATATATATATATATATATATATATATATAAGACATATACATATCTAACTATATATCTATATATATATATATATATATATCCATGCACACATATATATATCCACACATACACATATATATATATATATATATATATCAATCTCTATCTATATATCTATACATATATATACTTATCTAGGTATATATATCTCTATATATCTACCTATATATATCTCTCTCTATATATACATATATATATATATATATATAAGCAGGGGGGAAAAGCTAGCCGGAGCGCGTGCGCTGTGCTGAATCGCGCACACGCTGCTGAATCGTGCGCATGCTGCTGCCAACGCTGCCCTGCTGCTGCCGCGATGCTGCGCGATGATGCAGCCACTGCCGCTGCGCCTGCTGCTGCACGCCACTGCTTCTCGCTACTGCCGCGGCGCGCTGCTGCACCTGCAGCTGCTGCTGCCGTGGCGTTGCGCAGCGCTGCTGCTGCGCCTGCAGCTGCGCTAGCTGTTGCTGTTGCTGCGGCTCGCCCTCTCGCTCACTCTCCTCAATCTCTCTCTCTCACACACCTCGACATCTCTCTCTCACACACCTCGACACACACACACACACTGATACATATATATATAAACACACAAACATATATATATATACACCCACTAACACATATATATATCGGTACACGCACATATGTATATATATACACACACACACTCATATATATATACAAACACACACACACACACACACACACACACACACACACACACACACACACATACACACACACACACACACACACACATATATATATATATATATATATATACACACTCATACATATATATATATACAAACACACATATATATATATACACACACACACTCATACATATATATATATATATATATACATAAACACATATCCACACTCACATACACGCTCACAAACACACACTCACATACACGCTCATAAACACACACTCATACTCACACACTCTCACACACACACTCACACAAACACTCACACAACTACACACACGTAAACATATATATATACACATACACACATATATATATATAGAAACACACACACACACACACACACACACACACACACACACACATATATATATATATATACACACACACACATATAACTACACACACCTACACATACATAAACACCAACACACACACTCAACCACACTCACCCCCACACACAAACACACACACACACACACACACACACACACACATATATATATATATATATATAAATATATACTCAAAAAATCTAGCACACACTCTCCGAAACTAAACTAATGTGCGCACAAGCCCAAAACCTAGAAACCAGGTCGAAATGGCCATTCGGTCATTTCGACGAACACGTGGAGTGCGGTTCACGAAACCTCGTAAAACGCACAACAAACCTACTCGAAATTGGCCCAAAATTTACCCACGGGTTCTAATTGATGTCTAAATCCTAAAAAAAATACTTACTCGTCGATTCTAGGTCTGTGGCAAAAACACGCACGCACATAGAACCTACAACGACGAAAACCCCCAAATCGCCCAAAATGCCCATATCTCCGCGACACGACCTCACGTGTCCGAACGGAGACACGTACTTATCCTTAAGGCACCCAAGTACGTCTACCTAGGTCCGTCTAACCTAGGACATCAACCCAAATTGGGCCAATCTCGGATTTTATCCAAAATTGACACAAAACCTAATGTCAAAATCTCCAAACACATCCAAACAAGCTCCAACTTTCTCCTACGGGTAGCCCTAAGGTCTAGGAAGATTCTAAACTACTAATTACACTATATTAGAGTAATCACAAGGAGAAAAATTAGGGTTTACCACTTGGGAGTTGGAATCTCAAGCCAAAGTCTCTAAAAAGCTCCAAATTCACCACACCAAGCTTCCAACCCAAGCTCCAACACTAAATCTAAGCTCTACACACCTAAATTAGGAAAAAGCAAAAGATTAAGGTTTGCATAGATGGAAGAAAATAGAAGAAGGAAGAGAAAGAAGAGAGGAAAACTTACTTGGAATGAGAATTTGGAAGAAGAAAGAAGAAGAAAGGAGTGGAGAAGAAGAAGAAGAAGAAGAAGAAGAAGGAATAAAGAAGAGGGGGGGGGAAGCTGCTGTCCAGGTCCTGGGAATAGGGTTAGGGGGCCGGACATACATGTAGAAATAGGTTACATCTAGGAAAAATGACTAAAACACCCTCGTAATCAAGTCATCCTAAATGGGGTTCGGGTTTGGGGTTCCAAATGCACTCAAATAAATCTCTAATCACTCCAACTAACTAATAAAAATATAAATAACTAATCTAAGCCAATAAATAAGTTTAACAAGGGCGTTGGTTGGGTCTGACATGGGTCCACTAGGGTCTGACATGGGTCCAGGCTAGCCAAAACACTAAACTAACTAATAAAAAAAATAATACAACCAACAATTAAATATTAACCCAAATATTTATGATAAATACATAATTAACCAAATTAAAATTAAAAAAATATCCTGTTCTGGAAATGGGGTAGTGACAAGCCTATCATTCTTAGAAAATTTTGTCCTCGAAATTTAAAGTCGATCGCACTCCCTCTAGGTCAAACCCCCAATAATCACAGTCAAAAAATTTTACCTAACAACATGCAAGATTATGGTCCTACTGGTCGTGTTATCATAGTCTCAATCAGGGTCACTACACTATCTACCACATCACAAAAGAAAAGTCTAACAGGTACTAATGAAGCACACCACAAGGAATGGAAAAGGACAGGAAGAAGAACAAAAGAGACAGACCTGCTAACCCGACACCCGTAGTATCGGCCTCCTCGACCGTTAATGCATAAGCACCACCCTGCTGGGGTATCTTCCTCTGCTGGTGCGGGGCATAATGCTGTGCCACAGATGGCCTAGCTCCAACTCTCTGATCCCGTATTCCACCAAATGGAGGTATAGTAGGGCAATCTCGCATCTGGTGACCAGCGGATCCACAGAACAAACACACCTTCAGCCTCCTCCTACAAACATCCCAAGTATGTCCTGACTTCCTCCAGTAGGCACAAGTGGGCACCCTCTGATCCTGACCCTGTTGTGTTGTCTTCTGTACATAGGGACACTTAGCTGGTCCCGTACTACCACTCGTACTGCCTGAATCATCCCTGCCTCTCTTGGACTTGATCTCCAAGTCATCCTCTGCCCTCTGAGCGTCTTCTACTATCTGCTCGAAAGTCGTCTCGCGGTCGCTCCTAGTCAAAGACTTGATCGCCATGACCAAGCCCTTGCGAAACTTTCTCGCCTTTGCTGCCTCACTCAAGCCCTCCATGAATCTGCCCAAACGACAGAACTCCGCTGCGTACTCGTCCACTAGCATGCTCTCCTGGACGAGTGCCTCAAACTGGCTTTCCAAGGCACTGAGCGCCACATCTGGGAAAAACTTCTCCTTAAAAAGCCTCTTGAAAGCCTCCCAAGTAAGCCCTGTTGCCACGATCCTCGTATCAGTGTGATACCACGTCAAAGCAAGGTCGAACATCTGACTGCCCGCTGCCTCTATCTCCATGCTGTCTTGAATCTGTGCCAGTCAAAAAATCCCCTCAATCTGCTCTATCCAGTCATCCGCGTACAGGATCCCTTCTATACCCCAGAACTCCTTGGGCCGCATCATCTGGAAGTCAATGATGCTTTCCGGCCTCGGATATTGAGTCTGATCTGCTTGCGGATGAATCTGTGCCACCCCATCCACTGTTGTCATGGCCACCTGGTGGGCGTTCTCAATACCCAGCCTCATCACATCCACCTGACGGTACTGCATGTCTATCATCTCCCAGAAGAATGCAAACAACTGCATGGCGTCTACTGGTGCAGGAAGTGGTAGAGGAACCACCAGAACGACTGGGGTAGTCCTCGGATCGACAGGTAGAGGAGGATTCTCGAGAGAAACAGATGCTCCCTCAACCACAGGAGTGGTGATTGGAGCGGTAGCAGCTGCCTGAATACTAGTTGGACGAGAGGTAGCAGACCTCTCGGTAACAACTGCTGGGGTGGTACGACGGAATCGTGTCTTCGGAGGCATCCTGAACACAGATCAAAAAAAGTCAATACTGCGCAAGATACGATATCATCAAAGAAGAACAATAATATTTCAAAAAAACAATTTTAGAATAATTAGATTGGAATTGTTCCTAGTCGTGATTGAGTACACTCTCATCTTATATCCTATATCCTAGAGCAGGCTCGCAGCAGTACAACTAAATTGTTGTACTACCAGGATATCGCACTAATTATGAATCGAGACCTGCATGGGGCTGCCACCAAAAATGTGTCACGACCCGCACCCAAAAAATTGGGCATGAGTCATGGGTATGTCCAGCCTACGCCGCAGCATCAGCGGTAGAATGCTGTCTAGGTCTACTATCTAGCTAACAATCTCACGCAATAATATATATACTTGTCAAGATCTCAACTCCAAACAGAGGAGCAATATGATAAAGATAACACAATACTCAATCATGAATCTAAGCACGATAAGATAACACAAAAGTCTAACAACTACAAAGTATAAACAACTGGTACTAAAACAACAACAACATCAATAATAATAATAATACAACAATATCCAGAATCAAATATAATACAAGGTCTCAATCCAAAACTAGGAACAAATCCGGTACCAAAAGCTAATAAATACAACAACTGAGGTCCTAGTGATCCCGGCTACCAACCCGAAAATCACTACTAAACTAGGGGGTCCCTGTTTGCACCATCGACAGGTTGAGGTCCATAAAACATCGGACACTAATCCTCCGGATACTCTGGAAAAAATATATCCAGTCAGGACTGGAGCAAGTACACCTCTAACAGCAGTTTCAGTTAAATGATAAAAACTATAAAACAGTTGTAGCAAGTAGCAAGGAGAATAAAATAAAGTATGAACAAGAAATATATACATATCACTGGTGCATAAAGGTAAAGATGCATGAATATCAGAAGCAAGATAGTAATGACTGCATGATACAAGAAATCTAAACTAAGATCAAGTATGTGCACAAGAACGTGTAGTGAGTCCAGCAAGAGTATATATAATGATTCAAGTCCAGAAACTATAAGTGAGACCAGCAAGAAATGCAAGTGAGTCCAGACTAGAAAGAATGAACTCGTGTTTTTGAAATACCTGTTTCGACATGTAAACGGCTAGGGGTAAGTACGGCTCACCACACACTGGGTGTGCAGCTGCTATCATTCTAGATTAGACCTTAGGGGGTGATTCCAGTTATTCCAGTTGAGAATGTTTACATGTCTACTCGAGTATTTCCCCGCCCCGACTAGTACAAGTGAATCCAAGACCCGACACGTAAATCAAGTATGAGTCCAGCCAGAAACATGAGTGATGCCTGTAGTGATGTCTGCAGGTGATGCCAGTAGGTGATTTCAGAATAGAGGCCAGAAACATAAAATATACGTATCACAAGTAAATAAATCCAGAAATACCAGTCCGTGTCGTGCCAAAAAATCAGATGATACTATAGTAGAAGTTGAATCATAATAATTATCAGATAATGAAAACTATCAGAGAATATACTCGCCTGACGTCCTGAGCAACTAGTGATCCGAACTGGTGTCGCAAGGACCTATTATGAAAAGCAAGGTTAAACAAGTTTTTAATGAGTTAAACAGATATAAAATAACTAAAAATAGGCTTCTAAGGTCGCTCTAGGTCAAACGGGTCAAACCGGTGAAATCTGGGTCAAAAAGTCTACTTTGGGTCAAATCTAGGTCAAAAGTTGACTTTGGCGGTCAACCGGGTC